>CANUEP010017348.1:0-63521 GCA_947857235.1 Jatropha podagrica | reverse complement strand
TGGAGGAAATTTGGTTACTTGGAGGAGTAAAAAGCAGAATGTAGTAGCTCGTTCAAGTGCAGAAGCTGAGTATAGAGCCATGGCCTTAGGAGTTTGTGAAATGTTGTGGGTGAAAAAGCTATTGGAAGAATTGAAGCTTTCGGAGTTTGGAGCTTCAACCTTATTCTGCGACAACAAGGCAGCTATTAGTATTGCTCAAAATTCGGTTCAGCACGACAGAACAAAACACATAGAAATCGATAGACATTTCATAAAAGAGAAGATCAATGAAAGTGTCTTGAAGCTTTCTCATGTAACTTCAGATAATCAACTGGCAGATGTCTTCACTAAAGGATTAAGTGGCAAAATCTTTCATAACTTAATATGCAAGTTAGGCTTGCTCAATATCTATGCGCCAACTTGAGGGGGAGCGTTGTGATATATTGCTGTATGTATGAGTAGTATAGTTTAGGGTAAAGAGTAGCTTAAGTATTTTGAAAATAGCCTACATTTATAAATAAAGGTGAACTATATCTCATTGTATAAAAGAAATAATAAAAGCTCTCTTATTACATAGAAAATCAACAGATATATTTTGACATTGAAGGCAAGAAAGGTAACTTGTGCAGATAGCTCACACGTAAGACTTCTAATTGGTTTTTGATTCTTTGGAATTTGTATAAAAATAAAACTCTCTATAGCATGCATCAGAAGAGGAGGCAACACATTTAATCTGGTTGTATTAGAATATAATTTCATCGTCTCCAAGTATGTTTTTTCATCTTCTCCTATTTCTCTTGCTACTCAATCTACCAAATGAGACTACCATGATCTCTTATCTGTATTGGCCTTCCTGAATCACTCATCCAGTAACTCATTCCCTTCAAACATTCATTGCAAAAGTTGTTTGGTTAGCCATTTTGTTTCCTCGTCAAACACCATTTCATCGGATTTCACAAGGTCGTCCTGTTTACCCAGTTTAACATTTTAATCCAGTTAGACATAATCAACTAGTGAAAGTAAACCAGACCAGACATACAAACAATTCCAAGGTGAACAGCTGGTACGATCCAGAATTAAAAGCACTCTTCAGTTATTTTGTCTATATTGTCATGGTTATAAATACCTCCTTCAATTCCACGTCACACTGTCATGGATAGAGTTATACACAGTTTGATTTGGGTCAGTCTAGTGCATAAATTCAAAACAAATCAACCAATTTGGTTTGAGAACTCAAAGCTGAATAAAAGCGACTACTATAGCAAAACCATTGAAAACATGTGTACGTGTGTGTCAAGGAGTGGTTGGTTTAGGAAGGTAAACAAGCCAAACCAAGCTCTGTTTTGCTCAAGTTCAGCTGGATAAAAATATACTCAAACTCAGCTTGAGTTATATTTGAGCTAGAAAAACCAAGTTCAAGCTCAATTCATTTACAATTTATAGTTAAAAAAAATCCCTTAAAAAACTCAAACTTGAGTTGAGGGCTCAGCTTGTTTATAAACGAGCTTGATAAGCAAGTTTAAACTGAGCTCAATAAGCTTATTGAATAAGCTTAACGAGACGAACTCAAACAAAACAAGCTTCAAGTATCTCACAACCAACATGGCTTACTTACAGCCCTGATTTCATTTGCTTTTCAACAATTTGGATAGTTTGGGCTTTACTGATGGGCCTAAATTTAATTCATTATTTTCTTTATATTTTAAACTGGACTTACTATTTTTAGAAAAAAAAAATCAATTAACAAACTTTAAGCAACAATGGAATTATTAATAATCAACATAAAACTCTTAAATATGAAATTCTTTTTTTAGAAGACCTCTTATTCAAAGGCGAAATATTATATAGAGCTACAATTGTTCACTTCAGTTCAGTTTAAGTCCTTTTGAAGGTAAAACCATAAACTAAAATAATCATTCAGTTTTCATATTTATTCAAATTGGACCTAACCACTATCTTTTGAAAACCACAATTACAGTTCAGTTTGATTAATTTCTATGCAGTTTTGCGGTTGGTCAATATATAAACACCCCTAGTCATGTGACCCCTAGTCATGTGTACCACTCAAGAAAGCACCAAGTTTGTGCCACACTTTTGTGCACAAACAGCCCATACTTGTATTTTTTATATACCACACATAAGTGTGAAAGGCACTATGTCACTATTATCAAATAACAACAGAACCAATCTGCAGCTACGTCCAAGTCTGTATGACCACAAGTCCTGGGGGGGTGGGCGGAGGGTTGTCAACTGTAATTTGCATCATTAATTGCCACAGAGCATAAAATCAAATACTAACTTGGCCTCTCAAATGAACAGTAATAAATATTGTAAATATATTGTGGAGATCAGATGAATTGTACAAAAGAGAATATACAAACCAATTTTGATAATGTTAAGAGAATGTAAAGAAAATAAATTCTTATTCTTATATTTTGTGACGAACTTTCTACTTTTATTTAATGTGTCATCAACTTTTTGCTAATCCTTTTTTTCCCAGCTATGAGCCTACATAGAAAATCATTGATGAAAGATGGAGCTCCAATTACATACATAGGCATGCAGCAATTTACTGCTTGACTCCCATTACAATCATACTCCTAATTTCGAGGTAGATGCAGACATTAAGATAGTACTATATAATTATATTCAGAGAATGATGTCAGATCCAACTGACGGATGCAAGATAGATATGCAACTGAACCTTTCAAGGAGCCAAAGGTTTATTTGGTATTGAAGCTGCAAAGGGGACTAGGATATTGAGTTTAACAGTAATGCCCTGAATTGCAGAAATTTGCAATTCAAATATCAAGTTTTAATGTATTTCTTATCTCAAGCAATGGTGTTTCAAGAGGCAGGATTTGTTTTATTGGCTCTTGCATTTGTTGCCTTAGGTTTTGTATTATAGGAAGTTGATTAGCACTTTTGTGTATTGTTGTTTTGTGTATTGTTGTACTGTTGTTGATGAGTATTGACGTTTTGACCAATTTTTTTTTTTTTACTTAAATTATCCGAGTTAGGTTAGGTGTATGTGGGGGACCTATTGACTCGAGATAGTACTTGGATAAAATAAGTTTTTACTGCACATTATAAATTAATAAAATAAGTTTTTTTTTGCTTAGCTACTTAAATTGTCCCATCTTGGTTGGTGTGCAACAATAAAAGAGGAGATGATTGTCTTAAATACTAATGGCACTTGAGATCTCGTGCCTCTCCCAGCAGATAAAAAAGCTATTGGTTACAAGAGGATTTTTACCGTTAAAGCAAATCCTGATGGGTCCATTGCTCGTCTCAAGGCTTGCTTAATTACTAAGGGCTATTCTCAGATTTTTTGTCTTGATTACTCTGACACTTTTTCTCCTGTTGCCAAATTGTCTTGTTTGTTTGTTTATTTATTTAGCAACTACTTTTGTTTGGCCTTCACATCAGCTAGATGTTAAGAATTCCTTTTTTTCATGGGCATCTTCAAGAGGAAGTTTACATGGAGCAACTGCCAGGCTTTGTTGCTCAAGGAAAGTCAGGTAGTATGTGTAAACTTCACTAATCTCCTTATGGCCTAAAACAAAGTCCTCGAGCCTAATTTGATGGATTTTACAATGTGGTACACCAATTTAGCGTGCAAAAGAGTACTTCTGATTATTCTGTATTTTTCAGAAGTACTAAGACTAGTTTAATTCTACTTGTGGTTTATGTTGATGACATTGTTATTACAGGAAGTGATTCAACCAACATTACATCACTTAAGTCACTTCTCCAGATCATTGAAATATTTTTTGTGAATTGAAGAGTCCAGGTGTAAGAGAGACATCTTCTTATCTCAAAGGAAGTATATTCTTGAGTTACTGAAGGAAACTGGGAAGTTGGGTGCCAAGCCATGTAGTGCTTCAATGACTCCTAATTTGCAACTTTCAACTGATGGTGAGCTATTTAATGATCCTAAGATGTATAAAAGATTGATAATTATCTTACAGTAACACGTTCGGACATTGCTTACTCTGTAAGCGTCTTAAGCCAATTTGTCTTCTCGTACTGTTATCCATTGGAAAGCTTTAGGACAGATTTTGTACTACTTCAAAGGTAATCCAAGTCGCGGCCTCCTTTATAGTAATCATGGGTATTTGGACATTGAGTGTTTTTCATATGCGGATTGGGCAATTCGAAGGTTGACATAAAATCAATTTCAGGATATTTTGTCTTTGTGGATGGAAACTTGATATCGTGGAGAAACAAGAAACAAAATATAGTCTCGCGATTGAGTGTTGAATAAGAATATCAAGCTATGGCTATTGCTTGTGAATTAATTTGGGTTCATTAGTTGTTAGAGGAAATTAGCTTCAAGTCGTCTTTGCCTGCAAAGTTATGGTGTGATAATAAAGTTGCTCTTCACGTTGCATCAAATACAGTATTCCATGAACAAACAAAACATATTGAGATAGATCATCATTTCATTCGCGAAAAGATATAACAGGGAGTTATCTCTACAGGGCACTTTAAAACAAGTGAACAATTAGGAGATATCTTTACAAAAACTCTAAATAGACCTCGAGTTTGATTATCTTTGTGACAAGTTGGGCATGATTAACATCTATGCTCCAACTTGAAGAGGAGTGTTAAGAACTAATTGTAAATAGAATTCTATTAAGAGCTAGATTCCTAGTAGGTTTATAGTATCTTGCATATGTATATATATGTGGCCCTATTGATGAAATACACACACAACAATATTTTTTTTTTACATATTAAATTACACAAGCATAACTTGAGTTCATTTGAAATGGCAATAACTAAACTTTATGATATATTTGTTTATGTACAAGTGAATTTTCTTTATCATATATCTATTTATTTAGTATTTTCATAAAACGTTCATCTCTATGGGTTCAAACAAAGAAAATAAACTATTTGCATCAAACAAAGATGAATGATTTGATTTTGTCATGTATAACTTGCAGTTGAGAGAGAGAGAGAGAGAGAGAGAGAGAGAGAAGCTACAAGATATGATAGGCCAATTTGTTTGAAGAACTACAATCGATCGATGAGTGGACAATTGAAGAAAGTGATCTTGTTATACCATTGGTTGGATTTTCTTGAAAGTGGAGCAATAAGTGCTATAAATGAAGACATAAATGGTGGAAATGATGTGGCAAATAAAAATATAGAAAGCCATGAAATAGAGTAGATCTAGAAATCCATGATTTGAATGGTGTTCAACATGAACTAGATAATTCAAGATTTGGGAGATAATGACACTGACATAGAAATAAGTGGTCATGATGACATAGGTGGTGGGCTTGGTGGAGATGAAGGGGGAAGCTTTGTGCAAATTTGGAAAAAAAAGAGTTGATGAATACTTTTAGTTTTTGTTTTAAGTCTATTTAGTATTTTCATGTTATTTTTCTATCATGTTTGATGTTGTGGACTTGGTTTGTCAGGTTAAAGTGAATGAGCAAATATTATAACAACTAATACGGAATGTATATCTTTAATCATTAGTGATGTGTGTCGTGCAAATTTTAAGAGAATTTTTCTTTCTTGTGTCATCATTTGGGTTCTTGATTGTTTTGGATGTGCATGGGATTGTCCATGGAGCCTACCTTGCTATTTATTTTATGTGTAAATCTTTCGGTTTCATAATTGGATTTTACCATTTGATTTTGTGGACTGTCCACCAATTCTAGTTAAAAAAATGATCTTGACAACCTTGATTTGGTGGTTTGGTCAGTACATGAACACACCTAATCATGTATAACATTCAAGAGAGCAGAAAATCTGCACCATCCCTTTCATGGACAAGTAGCCATACCCTGTCTTTTCATATACCACACACAAGGATGAAAGCCAGTGTTGCTATTATCAAATCACAACAGAACCACTCTGTGGACTTGTCAACTCAATTTGCATCAAATAATTGCCACAGCATAAAAAAATGCTGACTTGGCCACATACACCTAGAAATTTCACATTCTTGATCAAATTATCAGATGTTGGCATTATACAATACACGCAGAATACCACTAAAATAAAAAAAATAAAAAAAAAAATGCTAGTTTCTATCCAAATCTTTGCAAGCAGCTCAAACATAATACCCCACAACCAAAAGTAAACATAATTATGAACAGTACAGCAAAACAATAAACAAATGCAGAAGGGCACTACTTGTTAAACAGTCCCCATTGTACTTCCTCAACAAAAGATAAACAATGACTGCACAAATATAAGAGCTAAGTCGACACAATAGATTCCTAAAACAGAACAGACAACTTAAAACAAAATTTATCATATCTCCTGTGAAGGATAAAGAGTAATGAACCAATCAACATTTCATCAACCAGTAAAGCAGGCCTCCCTGACAAACTTTATCGGTTGACTTGCTCCAAGAACCTTGTCAACCAATTTGCTTTTCATGGAGATTTAAAACAAGTCAAATTCAACAGGTGTAACTAACTTCTAGAAGTCATTTACCATTTGCTGGGAACACATGAGAAATCGAGCTGTGAATGTTCTTATTTAAAGGATATAATTGATCAAAAATCCTAAGAACGTTTGTAGATAGGAGTTAATGTACAGATTTCACAGGACAGATAATAACTTCTTTATTATTATTAAAGCTGGGAATTTTTAGTCATCTATCATGAAAAAAGTCGATGATTATGATTAAACTACATACTTGTCACCAAATTCAGGAGCAATTTAAAAAAAAAAAAAAGAAAAAGAAAAGAAAGAGCGCAATGTTTCACCTAAAATAAATGTTCTATCTCAATATGCACAAATTAAAAAAAAAAACAACGATGATGACAAGAAATGTGCAAGACGAAACTGTCTCACAATCTTGAAGACCAAACCATAATTAAATTTTTACATCCTAGGAATTCAGGTGTTTCTAAATTTCAAGTGGTTCACATTTTATAGCTTTGACACTCAAAGACTGAAATGTCATAGCAATCTTATGAATTGATGACTAAATTTCACAATTTTAAAATGAACGAATGCAAATGAATTTTTCACAAGATATTCCAGGCTTTGAGATTGTAAAAAAAATATATCACTTACGGTTAATCATCTTAAACGAGAAATCCATTTAATCTTACTCCTACAATTGAACTGTGGAGGCAAGGGGGAAAAAATGCTATTGAGTGCTATTGGAGATAAACAAGTAGGCCCAATTATAGCCATATTGAGGCTAAATGCTATTTTCTTGTTTCTAACTTTCTACTGGGTCTAAGATTACCTAGTCAAAATGCTAAATAACAATAAACCATGAGCATGAGCTTTTTACTTTTTCATTCATTGACAAGTTTTTAAACTTGGGTTGAGCAGATAAAAGCAAATTTAAAAAAAAAAATTAGGAAAAAATTCATAACCTCCTCAAATGTAATACATCTACATCACATGATCAAGATATTCCAATTTTCAACATAAATAAAATGCAGTTACAAATTTTGTTACGGTCTCAAATTTGGATCTGGTTATGGGATCTTTGAATTAGGGAATTAGGTTTGAAATGGGATGCCTTCGGAGTTTTCTTCCTTCTGTGTATGGTGACAGACTTAGAGAGAATCTGCAATCTACTAGCGCTCGGTAAGAGAACTCTATAATCTCTAAGTTTAAGGAAATCAAAACCTTTTCTTAAACTCCTGCCTACATTTCTCCGATATCACAACCTTTTAAACAACTAAATACAAAGCTAAACCTACCCACTACCCTAACCTCCTTAACCACCCCACTAATACCCTTAACAAAGAAACAGATAATAACATATTAAACTGAATGACTAAATAAAACTATCTTAAGTACAGCAGTAAAACTGCCCTACATATAGTAGCTCCATAACATTACACCCCCCGTCGATAGGTGCTTGTCCTGAAGCGCAAAGGACGGATGGCATGTAATATTCAACTTGTAAAAGTACGATGCAAATAAAATCCTTGTCACCCTCTATTATTGCTGCAAATAAGGAGCTGTGTTTACTGTGCTTCTACATTTACTTAAAATTCCTGGATCTACGTCATTCTCTCATTGCTTCTTCTCAATCCCTTCCCATCTAGAGGCCACCAAATCACAAGCAAGACCCTCTAGTTGTGCTAACAGTTGCTTTTGTTTGATTATTTCCTTCTTTTGCTCTGCCTTGTTCTCTAGACATTTAACTATTAAGACCTGAAATGGTTGCTGGAAAACTTTTGGCTCATCAACAGTTCTAGATTGTTTCAATTTTTCCAACTTTCTTAAATTATCACTCCTTAAGGTGGCCTGAGAAAATCCAATTTTGTGAATTTTGAAACAACGATGCTGCCATTAAGAGATTGTGAACTGGCTGAACCTGCTGGAGCGTTTTCTTTCAATGCTTGACTATGGCTGCTTTGTTGCTGATGTTTGTTTTGAATTAGAAAAAACATGGGTGAGGCATCAAATTTAGATTTTAGTACTTCATATCGGACTTTGTTCGCAGCTTGTTCCTCTAGGAATAATGTCAGAATTCTATCAAGTTGCTGTTGAATAGATTCGCTCACAACTTTTGGTTCTAATACCAAATGTTACATTCCGAAATTTTGGATCTCGTTATGGGATCTTTGAATTAGGGGATCAGCTTTTAGATGGGGTGCCTTAGAAGGAGTTTTCTTCCTTCTTTCTATGGTGATAGACTTAACGAGAATCTGCAAACTCCTAGAGCTCATTAAGAGATAACCCTACAATCTCTGAGTTTAGGAACTCAAAACCTTTTTTAAAAACTCTGCGCACATTTTCCTGATATCACAACCTTTTAAACAACTAAATGCAAAGCTAAAACTACCCACCACCCATTACAATAAATTACCTGCTTAACCAGTCCACTGATACCCACTAACAGAAAAACTGATAATAACATGATAAAAACTGAACAACTAAATAAAACTATCTTAAGACAGCAGTAAAACTACCCCACGTATAGTAACTCCATAACAAATTTCTTCAGCCATATGTGGAGAACAATTCAACCACCAACTTAAGACTACAGGCACAAACACAAACTTTGATAAAGAGATAAACCTTCAAGGGCGAAAATTAAAATCACCAACCTGAGTGACGATGGAACCACTGGCACAATTAAATACAGAAGAACGAATCATTGAAACTGCAGGATCTTGTCCATAAAGTGTAATTCTTGACTGAGCGATCTGCGAATCCAATTGGGTTTCTCGTTCTAAGAACAAAGCCTCCCTCTTTCCTGAGAAAGCATAATCAGTATCAAACCGACCTTGAGAAGTAGAATGCACCAATGGCTTGTCACTCCATGTTTCCGTTTGATGGTCTTGTGAGAACATTGCGTTATACTATATAAATGGAGTAGCCCCAATTAGTGCACTGCAGCATAGAGTCTGTAGTTTTGTAATCACTGAAAAAATTAGACTTACATTCTTTTCAAACAAAGGAAAAAATTAGACTTACATTCTTTTCAAACAAAGGAATGACACTATGATCAACCAAAAACTTCCTCAAATGACCCACTATTGCCTCTAAAGCCTTAAGAGCTTTCAGAGCTTCTCCCTGCAACTCCACAATTCTCTCATCTGCAGCAACGTAAAAGGGCGCTTCATCTGCCAATCAAGAATTTTAGTCTCAGTTGATCATAAATAATTTTTAACACAAAAAGTAAGCATATTAGGCAACCAAAATTAGGAAAGCCATATTTGGAGACAAAGATGGCGTCGACTATCTCATGGTAGCATTAAAAATCAATAAAAAGCAATGAGGATTCATGACCAAGCAAGCAAAGGTTATTCATATGAATGAAACTTCTCCAAATTTCTGGAGCTACCAAGCCCTGAATGCTTATGAGAACCTAAAACTAGACACTACAAATTACTACAACCTTCCCAGAATTTGAATTCTTTTCATAACCATTGCTTTTAGCAACCTTCCTCCCACCTTTTTTTCCTCGGATTTCTATTCTTGATCTCAACATTACCTTTACACATGAGGGAAAAATCATTAAGCAAAGGAAAACTATGTCCCCATCAATAAAAATGGCATGCTGGTGGTGCAGAGGTCAGCAACAGTGTTCTGGATCCGGGAAGGAGGAGCTGCTCCCTTTCTCAACTATGGTGTTACTATGATACATCATCTAGGTCTGTACTCTGGATACTTTTTGCAATACATGTTTGCAATGTACTACCTCTCAAAAACCCAATCTTTTGGAAAGAAACAAATTGTTGCTTTGCCTGAATCCTACAACCAGAGATTTGCGAGAGAAAAAAAAATTGTTCACAAGCTGATTGCGGAAGTTTATCTAAACACACTGTGATACAAGCCTTAGGACATATATATATATATATATATGCACAAAATGCTAGACACATACACATTCATCTATGCAGAAAAGTAGATGTGAGCCACAAAGAAATTTAAGTTAATCTATATCAGCAGATGACTAGCATTTCCTGATACAAATACATATGACGAGTTTCAGATTACTGGTTCAACTCCCCAAAAAAATGTATAGGAAAATCAAAAGAATGAAATTAAATATCAGCTGTCTCTGATAATGGACAGGTAGATAAGCATAAGGACAGTTAAATTATTATCGCAATAACAAGAGACCATTTTATTACTGATCTAAAAGAAGTTCAGGATTTACCAAACAAATTGTTTTATACCCTCACTTTAAGGTATATCTTTGCAAGTGTTTCGGGTAAAAGTTATGGTCACTTTTGTTTCACGGGGTAACATACTTGGAGAGGTATTTCAAAAAAGGAATCTGACTGGCGCAGTGACATTTAATTTGAACATTTTTATATATCAATAAAGGGAAATAAACTTAATCTTAGGGAGAAATGGTATTTTCAATTTCAGCTACGCTAGTCAGGGTGGCTGGAACAAGATACCTAGAGGACAGGAGAAATTATACAATAGTCCCTTCACAACTTCAGGTTGTTCGTGTATTTGTGACTTGAGTGAAAATCTGTAATATATCCTAGTACATTAGTTACATTGAATAATCACCCCTATGACAAACAAAGTCAGCTAGATAAAAAGCAAATGCAAAGCCACCAGGAAGTACTAAAGATATCTCGAACAGAATTGCCAGAACAACAATAAAAATAGGCCTCTAGAAGGTCAAAATCTCTATTATGTTCCAATATTCTATCAGAACACTTATCACAAACAGTATGTAATATAGAAAATGAATCAAGCTCAAGACGGAGAAAAGTACAAATATTGCACAGGAAATTGGCAACAATTTAATATTTTATTGACCAGTGTAATATAAAAAGGTTGTGTTACAGTATATAATAGAAGTCCAGAGCATGCCTTCTGATAATACCCGAACAGATGCACCGGAAGTCTCTTGTATTGACTTGATTAATGAGCCCTGCTTTCCAATCAAATTAACGGCCTGTGTGGATGCTACCAATAACCGAATAGAGCAAAATGCAACACCAGCGGCTCCAAATGCTTTAGCATCACCATCAGGTAATCCAGTGACGCGTTTAAACACTCTTACTGCGGCATCCATTGCCGGGGATAGAGGTGCCTCTGGCTCTTCCTTTCCAGATATCAACACCTGTAAGAAAAATGGGAAAACCATACGATAGGAAACTAACAACCAATCAAACGGTAGAAAACTAACATGCAGATTCTAATTGAGGTACGATAACAAGATTAGTTTGCAAGAGAATAAATGACAGAACGAAAAGATCAAAACTTAAATTCGCTTGTCTAATTCAATCAAAAACACTAACTTCAAATGAATCAAGAATCCCTCTTATATCAATTCCTACCCCTGATCTTTTGCTCCCTTATCTTCAAGGTCTCCCTGGTACGTACTAATTTTTTTGTCCAAGCAACTAAATCAATGTAACAGAACATAAAAGAACAACAAAAAAAGGGAAAATAAAACTAATGCTACACTGAACAGATGGGCTACAAAGCCATATATATGAAGTTAAAGCAACGGGCAAATTCAAACCTAAACGAAGCAATGACTAAAATGAGAAGAAACGTACAATGCGATCTGAAGTGCCGTTAGGAGCCTCAAGGACGCGGATGCGAGCATGAGTTTCGTCGCACATTTTCTTTATGATGTCACCCTTGCGCCCAATGATACTGCCCACCTTCAGCACTGGTACTATCAACCTGAATACGCAATCTCCCGGCCATCCCGGCCACCTTGTTGTGGTAGTGGCGGGATTAGGTGCAGAATTAGACTCCGGCACAGGGCTTTGAGTCAATGGGTCGGTTTCCGTACTTTCTTCTCGGGCCGTTCCTGTTGTAGTGACAGCAACCGTTTGCAGGTTTGGTTCTGGGTAATCTGTAGAGTCTTGAGGATTCGCAGAGCCGTTGTCCATTGGTTTTTCTGCTTCAGTGGCGGTGGCCATGGCCATGAAACGAACAGAGAGTTAGGTTAAAAGGTTTTAGAAAGGAAAGGAGGAATATTTGGGATTTTGTTGGCAAACTAATAAAATTGGATTTTGGCAGTGTACGTTGTAGAATACGGTACAAAATGATTGAAATATTATATGAGAGATGATATCTATCGTGGTTCACATTGCAAATGAGGCTTCATAACGTACTATTTCATTGTAAATTAGTGCATTTTCACTTTTGAAGATTTTTATGAATATGTAAGTATAATATATAAACCGAAACAGAGAAAATATCTAACGCTTCAATTGCAAAAAAAATGCTATTTAGCAACCGATGTTAGCGACAGACAAATGAATGGCAACAGATTACGACAAACATTTGTTATAAAATCGAAATACCTCAACAACGAAATCGGTGACGTCTAGCAACTGAAAAGAGCCACGGATAGAGAATTGTCGCTAATTTTCTCATCAAGAATTGTTGAGAAACTTTGAGGCACAATTTAACGATGGACTTGGCGACTGTCGAGAGATCAATGTATTATCGTCGCTGAATTTACCGCGATATTACGATGAAAATTTTTAGAAATCGATCTTCAATGAGAGATGGGAGTATCTTGATAGGTCATATTTTTATAATATTTTTAGCCTAATTTTTATTACGAATTTTAATATATTCAATTATTTTAATTAATTTTTCACTTAGATTTATTTATATTTTTAGTAAGTTTCCATGATTCTTGATAAACTTGATTTGAAGGGTTTTTAACAGGAAAATAACCAAAAATCGCATAAAAAAAGGTTAGAGCTAAAACTGGAACTCTAAAAGCTCAACATGGTCTTCGCATGGGTTGCGTGGAAATACTAAAAGGACTCATCTCAAGCATTGCTCAAGCTCAATCTGATGAAAGAAGACTCCTAAATAGAAAAGGAATCCAATCCAAATCAGTTTCCTACTCAGATTCGAAGACACCCTATGAAGTTTATATAAAGAGAGATCACAACAGCAATAGAGGATGGATTATTCAATCATCGATTTTCATTGAATTTTAGATCTCAAATATGGATTTTATTCTTTTCTTAGTTTTTCTCTCTTTGTAAGAATTCAAGCAAACAAGTTGTGTAAAGAATCAAAGGAGCCGTCTATGCTATGGAGTTAATGAGTAGAATATGACGATGCTCCAGCACCGAATGTGGCATCCAAAGTCCGATTCTTTGGGATTGGGTGGTGGGTGTTACATTTAGTGGTATCAGAGCATAGGTTTAGCCGATTCTAGGATATGTGATTTGGTGTGAGAGTTTATCTGGTTTTTAGTAATTAAATAAGTGATTTAAGTTAAATACATGTCATATTAGTGTGTTTTGGGAATTTCTCTCTGATGCGAACCTTCTTGTCCTTGTAGGTATTCAGTGATGTCTCAGCATCTATCTAATGAGGAGGTGGACAGTTATGCCCCTCCAGAGGGTGCTATGTTAGAGGATAGTGTACCAGCTAGCGGTGTCGCTGGTAATGTTTTGGGTTCTGATGCAAAGCGCGTCTCAGCTGCGGGGTGGGCTACTGCGAGGCCAAATCATGGTGATCTTATTCAGCAGTTGGTAGCTGCATTGAGACAGGCTGCAGGAGCAGTTCCCTAGGCTCTTGCTGCATCGACCCCGATAGAGAGATTGAGGAAGTACCATGTTGAGGATTTCCTGGGTAGGAAGGATGACGATCCTTCTGTAGCAGAGTTTTGGCTCCGGGCTACGGAGAGGGTCTTGGATCAGATGCAGTGTACTTCCCAGGATAGACTATTATGTGTCGTCTCCTTGCTGAAGGAGGAGGCTTATTTGTGGTGGGAGTCTATAGTGAAGACAACGAGGGCTGAAGATGTTACTTGGGATTTCTTCCTCTCTGAGTTTCGGGAGAAGTATGTGGGGGAGTTGTATACTGATCAGAGGATAATGGAGTTTTTAGAGCTCAAACAGGGTTGGATGACCATCTCAGAGTATGAGCGGGAGTTTCTGCGGCTGAGTAGGTACGCCGCTAAGTTGATCCCCACTGAGGCAGACCGGTGTAAGCGATTCATGAAGGGACTGTTGGATGAGTATTGGATGCACTTGACATCCCAGCCTCACACCACTTTGGCTTCGTTAGTGAAGGTTGCTTCTAAGTTGGAGGTTATCCGGATGGAGAGACAGACTAGAGTTCAAAGGACTTAGCAGAGTAGTCAGCGTAAGAGGTTTTAGAGTGTTTCATCTGGATAGACTTTTAGAGTCCAGTTGAGTAGCAAGAGATTTAAAGGTGGACTACAGATGGGGGTTAGACTGGGTCAAACAGTTAGTCAGGATACATTTACGAGATCAGCTTCTCAGGCTACGTCTATTGCTAGTGGCGGAGGTGCTGCACAGCTAGGTCTACCGACTTGTACTCAGTGTGGCAAGAGACATGTTAGGGTCTACTGGGGAGTTTCGAGAGCTTGCTTTAGATGTGGATCCACAGAGCATATGGTCAGGGATTGTCCATTGGTAGCTACTGGTCCAGCTCAGCAAGTTGGGAGGCCGGCTCCCTATGTTCAGAGAGGCCAAGGTAGAGGCCGTGGTGAGACACATGGTATTGGGAGTTAGAGGTCGGTTTCTGAGATGGTGTAGAGACTTGAGACTAGAGCACCGACGAGGGCTTAAGCTATTAGGACCAAGGAGGAGCAGGATGCTCCAGACGTCATTATAGGTACCTTCTCTATCTTTGACACCGCTGTACATGCTTTGATTGATCTGGGCTCCGCACATTCATACATATGCATACATGTGGGTAGATTGGGTAGTATGCATGCGGATACACTAGAGCACAACATTGAGGTTACTAGTCCCCTGGCTCAGAGTGTAGTAGTTGATCGGGTGTATAGAGATTGCCCATAGGTCATTCATGGGCATGAATTTCTGGGAGATTTGATAGAGTTGCCTTTCTGAGAGTATGATGTGATCTTAAGCATGGATTGGTTGTCTCGCCATGGTGTGATTATGGATTATAGAAGTAAGAGAATCACACTACAGACTTCAACTGGTGAGGAGATAGTAGTTGTGGGTAAGAGAAAGGATTACCTCTCTAATGTTATTTCAGCTAGTACCGCTAGGAGGATGATATGGCATGGCTGTGAGGCGTTTCTAGCCTGTGTACTTGAGCCTGTGCAGAGACCTCTCAGAGTAGATGAGATTCCGACGGTGTGTGATTTTTCAGATGTGTTTTCGAAGGATTTGCCTAGTTTACCTCCTGCAAGAGAGGTTGAGTTCAATATTGAGATTATGCCAGATACTGCGCCGATATCGATTGCTCCGTATCGGATGGCTCCCACTGAATTGAGAGAACTAAATATTCAGCTTCAGGAGTTGCTCGACAAGGTTTTCATTCGACCGAGTGCTGCTCCTTGGGGAGCTCCAATATTATTTGTGAAGAAGAAGGATGGCACCTTGAGATTGTGCATCGATTATAGGCAGCTGCACCTTGAGATTGTGCATCGATTATAGGCAGCTGAATAAGGTGACAGTAAAGAATCGTTATTCATTGCCTCAGATAGACGATTTATTTGATCAGTTGAAAGGAGCCATTGTATTTTTGAAGATTGATCTGAGATCCGGGTATCATCAGTTGAGAGTCAAAGAGGCAAATGTGCTTAAGACTGCTTTCAAGACTCGTTATAGCCATTATGAGTTTTTAGTGATGCTATTTGGATTGACTGATGCTCCAGCGGTGTTTATGGATTTGATGAACTGGATCTTTCATCCTTACTTAGATTGATTGGTAGTAGTTTTCATTGATAACATCTTGGTGTACTCATCGACTAGAGAGGATCATGATCACCATCTACAGACAGTTCTACAGACTTTGAGAGATCGACGGTTGTATGGTAAGCTTAGTAAGTGTGAGTTCAGGTTGATAGAGATAGCCTTCCTAGGGCATGTTGTTTCAGCAGAGGGTATTCGAATGGATCCGAAGAAGATTGAGGCAGTACTTGATTGGAAGCCACCTAAGAATGTTACTGAGATCCGCAATTTCTTGGGTTTGGCTAGATATTACAGGAGGTTTGTGAAGGGATTTTCTCTTATTGCAGCCCCTTTGACTAGACTTCTTCGTAAGGACATTCGATTTGAGTGGACGAATAGATGCCAGAGTAGTTTTAAGAGACTTAAGGCGATGCTCACTGAGGCTCTAATGTTGACATAGCCAGCTCTAGGCAGGCCATATGATGTGTATAGTGATGCTTCGCATAGTGATCTGGGTTGTGTGCTTATGCAAGAGGGTAAGGTAGTTGCTCATGCTTCTCGACAGCTTAAGCCACATAAGCAGAACTACCCTACCCATGATCTGGAGTTAGCGGTTATTATGTTTGCCCTGAAGATTTGGAGGCATTATTTATATGGTGAGAAGTGTCATTTGTATACGGACCGTAAGAGCCTTAAGTATCTGCTCACGCAGAGAGAGCTTAACCTGAGGCAGCGCAAATGATTAGAGCTACTTAAGGATTATGACTTCACTCAGTAGGAAGACATTAGTTGCTCTTCGTGCTATGAACGCACGTTTATCAGTGGTTAGAGATGGTGCTCTTGTAGCAGAGCTTATGGTGAGACCTAGCCTACTGCAATAGATCAGATATGCACAGCTGGGTGATGAGACTATTGCCGGGTGGAAAGATTTAGCCAGAGAGGGTAAGAAGAAGGGGTTTCAGATTAGAGGTGACTACTTGTACTTTGGAGATCGGATTTGTGTGCCTAAGATCCCAGAGTTCAGGAGAAGTATCTTAGAGGAGGCCCACAGTAGTCCATATTCGATGCATCCAAGTAGTAATAAGATGTATTAGGATTTGAGAATGTAGTATTGGATTTATGTCCATATTTTAGACTATTCATTCAAAATGAATTCAATAATAATTGATATTTATTAAAATTATTTTAAAACCTATTAAAGTATTTCTAGAAAATAAAAAAAATTCAAGATTAATTATAAACTTGATTTATGTATGTATAAATTACTATATTGATCGTTTTGCAAGAATCTACGAAAAAATATTATTGTATATTTTATTTGTTTGGGAATTGGTAATATAATATGTTTGATATTTGATTTATTAAAAATGATTATTTGTTAAAATAAAAATAGTATTTTTATTTTTAAAATATCATATAATATTTGCACACGAGGCGTAGGAAGACGATCAATATATATATATATATATACAAATGAAATTTACCTCACTAATCAAATTGTTCAACTCCACCCCAATAGATATGGCCGGTTCATCAAATCGTGGGTTTCATAAAGTTCAAAATTATTAAAATTTTAAATTTGAGCTGACCCTTAAATTGCTAGTTTTGATTCAATTTTAGCTGATTTCAATGCCGTTTTGATAAACCGACGGTTCCGGTCATAGTTTCCAATCATATATGTATTTTTTTTAAAAAATCGATTCTAACATTGTATCTTTCTTTCGAAAAAATTAATGAATTTAAAAATATTAGCAAATTTTATTTTAAATAAACTTTAGAATATTCATACTGATATAAAAGTAAAATTAATTAATTTTACAAAATAATTAAATAAATTAATATTTTATTTTGTCTAAATGTTATTAATTAAATATATTATTAAAATTTTTTGAAAATTATTTCAAATAATGTAATTTTGAACTAAATAAACAATTTAAAAGAAAAAAAAATAAAAAAAATATAATTATAGACTAAATATTTCATATTTTTTAAAATTAATTCTGTTTCGATTCAAAATGACCCGTGCCTATGCTTACACGCCCCACCCTCGGTACAAACAATTTGCAAACTAGAACTATCTAAATCCGCTTGACCCGAAAAATGTACAGCCCTAGACTCACAGTCGGTCCCACACTTAAAAGGTGCACCATTCACAGGCCGTCGAATTCATTCCACCAGATCTCTCCCCAATACAACTAATTTCCGCCACGCTCTCTGCCTGTCATCGAGAATCAGAGAGGTTAGGGTTTGTAGCCCAATTTCCTCAATTTTCAAATACTCAAAAATCCCAATCTAAAACATCAAAAGACAAATGGCGTTAAGGAGATTCTACAGCGAGATTAGGGGTTTGAAAGTGAAGGAGGTGCCTGACTACGTGAAACCAAAGCTATCGATCGACTATGCGAAGAAATCGGTGCAGAAAGCTTTGGACAATTATCACGCAAAGTACATCGAGACAGACTCCATCGACCCTCTCTACCATGTCTGCTTCGGCGGCATGATCTTATCCTACCTTATTGCTCTTCCAGAGGAACGCCGCCATCTCGAGCACCAACAGCACGCCAAGGAACATGGCCACTGATTCATTGATTGATCGATTCTTCGGTTTCTCAATGCAGGTATTCCTCATTTCTTTTATGTAATGATTCTATTGCTGGCTTATGTTTTTTTCATTCGGGATTTTTGACGTGTTCTAATTAAATAGGGTTGTTCTTTTCGGGTAAATTGTTGATTATTTTTCCGATTCTAATGTATTCAGCAATTTGATTGGTGGGTTTGTTTGCCAGAATGTGAAATTTAATTGGTTAACTGATGTAAAGTTTTGGTAGGAGAAAGTAGATTGACTATATTGGAATTATGTTTTTCTAAATGATCGTTGGTAAAAAATGCGGTTTTGATCTTGGTTTCGTTTGATTCTTTCTGATGATTATTTGATGGGATTTGGTCAAGTAGTCATGGAATATGATGGATTGAAGAGTTTAATATTGTTACATTTATTGAATTAATTGGTCAGTTTTCTTTGTTTGGATGCCTTAATAAGGCTGCAGAATTTTTTGTGTTAGTACTTAATCAATATATCCATTTAATTTATAGTCGTATAACTTCATCAATTTGTTTTGATTAGAGTAATTTGTTTGTCAGTTTTATTTGGTTGGGGCTTTGAGGGACAGAGTTGGAAGGATGGGATCTCTAATTTTGAGAAATCTTCTTCATCCTCTGTGACACGCTCTTTTCCCTTGATAGCTCAAAAAGTTTTACTTGTTCATTGTTGTGACCAGTGAATATTGTATGCAAAATATGTCCAAACTGGATTAATGAGGTTTTCTAATCTGTGAAAATGTTCTATGGTTGTGTTGACATATTTTGTTTGTTCCAACTGGGAGATTGACTGGACAGATTTTTAGCATTTATTAGTTTTTAACTTGGTATTGCTTGTGGAGTTGAATCAATTACTGTGATATTTCAATTTTGAAGATGTCTGTATATGTTTTTGTCCTTTTCTTATTTTTCGGTATCAGCTATTGTTTGTGAATCTGCGGTCTTGACATTTAGTTTGAATGAATTTTAATGTTTATCAATCCAGTTAATGGATATTCTTTTGTGTGTAAAATGATAGCAAATTGTATTCTAAATCAAAATAAATGAATAAAAATAAAAAGTGTCCTATATTCTATTTGTCAATTGCACTGGTTTTAGAATAGAGTTATTAGCTATTACTGAAGGAAGAATGCCATGATGTCAATGCTGCAAAAAGAATGATCTGACTGTGGATGCCTAAAATCCGGTCCATGTGGGCCATATCATGCTACCTTTGTTGAAAACGGTAGCTAAATCTCAACAGATACTTGCAATCTCTTTGAGCAGTACATGTGAGGTTTTCTAGCTTGATGAATGAAAGAAGAAAATGAAGTTAATCAGATAACTGAGAAAAAGAAAACGAAGAATGATGTGAAGTATCTAGTAGATAGACAGTGGATACATGTTTCAGCAATTCTGTGCATTAATATTATTGTTTGCATTTTTGAATTTTGATTATGCTATTCCATGGTTTCTGTCTGAGTAATAGTGTAATACTTGTTGGATATCTATGCTATTGTGAGGAATAGATATGTTTGTCCTTAATTGCTTGTCTCTCGTTTCAGATTGTTGCAGATATCCCATTGTTGAAGCATTTCTTACTTAGTTTTCCTACGTTGGAAAATTTTATCACCTTTTCACAAGTTCCTTCTAAATACTTATGTTTTGTTCTTTTTGCAAGTTAAATTGTAAAGGTAGAAGAATTGAACCACTGAATGAATTTGGGCAAGGCATTAAGTGCGCCTCAGGTGCAAAGGGCAGCCTCTGGTGCCTCAAACACTTGGGCGACTATAGTATCAATTGTCCTTTTTTTTTTCTTTTTTTTTTTTCTTTTGTGTCTCATGTCACTCAGGCTTGCACCTGTGTCTGGTGCTTTTCACAGTCTTCAGGACCCTGTTGTACCTTAATGCACCTCGTGCCTTCAATAACCATGGGGGTTTATTTGATGTATCTCTTTTTGTTTATGCTAAGAAACTGCATGTACTTTAGCGAACTATTTGTAACTAAACTTATGTGAATTTTTTTAAGTACATCTCCCATATGTCCAAAATTCCTTGAAATATGATACCCAGACATCATGTTTTGAATAAAGAGATTCCGAAAGTTAAATTGGAATCTGTGAACCAATTGCCACATTGGCACGTTATAGGAATTTGGTTTTCCATGCTTTGTGCTGGAAGGAATTGGATGTGAATAGTCGTGGTCCATCTAGTGGTGAAACCAGAAAATACCTTGCTGGCAATTTCTGTTTAGTCTTTCCACACTCTCTATGTTGAAATTAATTGTGGAGAAAAATGACTCTTGCTGTGATCCTTATTTTGCTTTTCTTGTTAAAAATTAGAAGAAGATATTTGGTTTCTTGCAATAAGCTTTATCATTTCAAATGGAAAGAGTGCATCCATGTGTTTATAAACATTTGTTTTGTTAGATGTGTCACCCACAATACCACTTATTATTGTCGCTCTTTATCTTCTGCGAAGTTAATACAGCATAGTGGGACTTCTTTTTTCCATTTTTTTTTTTGCCTCAATTTACAGTGAATTGTCTCTTTATGAAGTTCTTTCTACGTTTAATTCTTCATTCTTGTTTATTTATTTTGATTTCCATGTTTTGTTGATATGCAAGGCATATTGCTGTAAGTATCATTTTTTCGGTAAAATGGAATTTGAAAAGGGAAAAAAAATTTTTAGTCCTCAAGGTTTGGCCTAATTCATTACTTCGTCCATCCATGTTCAAGAACTAATTTAATAGTCCTGACTGATAGGTCCTTCCCTCTATTTTTGTTGATTTTACTGTTTGTTCGGTCTGAAAAGACAAGAATGCCCTTTCTTTCACTCTCCATTTTTCAGTTTTCTTCATAATCTTTATCTTCAAAACTCCATCATATCGTTCTTTTTTTAAAATAATTGTGTTTTTGTGACAACCTATTTCTTTTTTTTTAATATAAAAATAAAGTAAATATGTTTTATTAATAGAACATTAAATATGTTTTAATAATAGAACATTCTTTAATCAACAATTGAAATACAAAAACAGAAATACTGAGACTTCAACTAGCAAATCCCTCTATCTATATATTCTCGAAAAAGAATTATTTCTTCTTATTAGCTGTTGGATCTTCCAAAGGCCCAAGGATTTTCATTAAAGAATTGTCCTGAGGAAGGTGCTCATTATGGATGTTAATGAAACACCGCTAGATGTTTGGATGTTTTGCCACCTGAGTCGCTTGATTTCTATTTTGGTTTCAATGTAAAGACATGTTATGCAGGTGGGTATGGTGTTGTTTAATGTCTGTGGTGACTAATGGAATTGAGTGGAGAATGGAAGGTTTGATGGTGGTGGAAATTGGAGATTTGAGGAAGGAACATGGTTATATTTGTCTTAATCTTTGTTTCCCTGACTTCTGCCCTTGTTCCTTATTTGACTTAATATTAAAAAGCCAAAAGGATATTTTTGTGATTGAAATTTCAGGGACTATTAAATTAGTTCTTGAAAATGGAGGGACGAAGTAGTGAATTAGGCCAAACCTTAGGGATTAAGTATTTCTGTCCCCCTTTAAAAAATAGGAGCAAGGTGTTGGGTTGCATTCCGAACTACTCCAAGACTGTGGGTTAAATACTCAACTGCTGAACTGCTAATCATATCGCAGTCATTGATAAATATCAATTTGCAAAACTAATATGTTTACGAGATGCAACTACATTACCCAACTTATAAATTTTAAAACAGGCATATACTTTGTTTCCTTGCTATATATATATATATGTGTGTGTGTGTGTGTGTGTGTGTATTTCATATTTGTGTCAAAGAGATGCAACTGCGTTGCTTGTATTTCTGTTTGAATTCCCTATATATTTCAAGAGATTGATAAGTTTTTGTGATCTCTTTGCAGGGTTCGATAAACCTCATGGGAGTTTATTCACATCCGTTGATTTGCTTGATGTTTCATTTTGTGTTTCTGGATATTCTAGGCAGGAAGTTACTGTCCTTTCAATGCATGACAGCATGAAGTGATGAAATAAAATACCCTTGCCCATGAGTATTGAGCTTGATTACTTTTCTGTCTTGATGTTGATATATTGCATATGGCTACGTTGGTGAAGAATTTCCCTTTTGTTCTATTTGTTTGTCAAGCGCCCATAACTATGTTGATATATTGCATATGGCTACATTGGTCACTTTCTATGTGGAATTCTACATGAATTTACATAATATCACAATATCATGGATGATTTGTAGATACATCTGCAAATTATCTTAAATTAATTGAATTGAGAGTTGCGGCTGTTGGCCTCCCCGCCAGTTAGCCTGTTTGGCTGGAGGTTTTTTCAAGATAAGTTTGAAAGCCATTGGCTATTTTCATGAAAGAGTGCGATTTCTGATGTCTTTTAGAACGCCCAGCCACAGAAATGGTCGAAGAGGATTATTCAGCCATCCTTTAAATGAATGTCGTAGATAAAATCCATGGAACGTGGAATTTATGGATTGAGAAATCAATAGAATTTTAGATCCCTTATTTAGTTGGAAAAATATAATCTGTGGATTTAAAGATATTTACAATAAATTAGTACATCATCAATGAGAAACAAAGGGATTGAGAGTAGTTTATATTTAAGGTGGGTTTTCTTACTCTTCTAAACAGATAGAGTTGAGGTTATGATGGAACCTATCCGTTTTATAGATTGTGATTTAGTTTTTTTATCAAATGAGGAAATTTTGATAAATTTAAGAAATGAATAAATTTCATTTTGATAATTCCAAGAAAGCGTTGAATTGCATTTTTCCTCGTTTGTTATTTGCCTGGATAGAAAATGTTCAGCCAATATGAATGTTCATCCTAAGAAGAAGACGAAGCCGCAGCCACTTAGTCAGCTCAACGTCTTCATATTTTGATAATTTTGAAACAGAAAAATTTAAAAATGATGTATAAAAGGGATTAATCTACGAAAATACCCTAAACTTGAGAAACGTCGCAATAACACTCAAAAATGATATTAGTCCCTCCGATATACTAATTTACAAACTTACATAAATTAGCTTTTTTGAATATGCATTACATATATTTGTACTCGTTAATTTTACTCGTTATTTATTTATTTTATTAATTTTTTGATTTATAATATATTTAAAATATAATGATGAAACAACTTAAATTAGATTTAAGATTAAAATCATTTACTCTTTTAATTTTTTTTTTATAATTCTTAAAATTCTTATAAGTAAGGGATAAAATATAATTATTAATTTATATTTCTATTAATTAAACCAATTAACATTTATAGATATAATTTATACTTATTAATTCAATATATCAGAGTTGCAATGTAGTTTTATCCCGATATAACTAATGCGTTAATTTTTATTTTATGTAAATAATAATATATAATATTTTGAATAGTTTTTTAATTTAAAATTATTTTAGTTTAAAATAACATAGTTTATTCAAGATAATAACTTCGGATATGAAATATAAATAAAATTATTCTATTAATATGTAAATAGAGAGAGTTAAAACATAAAATCAATATATGATTAAGAATATATATAATAGTGAATGTAAAGATTATGGTATTAATTTATACATAAAATTATACTTATTGCAAGAAAAATATATGATTACAAACTCAATAATTCTAAATTAGATACCTTTTATATGCATAGAAGTATGAATAAACCTAATTAAACAAGCTAAATCGATTATTGTTCCGATAGCTTGTTTAATATGGTTCTATGTGAGAAAGAAAAAAAGTTATCCCACATTGAAAAATACAAAAGTTAAATTGTGTTTATAGTATGGAATATTATAGTTCAAAAATAAGTTGATTTGGAGAGAATACAAAATTTCATAAAATAATATTAAATGTCAAAAGATGGCACTTGGTTGTAGATGCTCAATTTTTATCCCAAAAGAGAGTAGACTCTGCGATGGCAATGTTTGTTGCAAAAGCATGCTTTCATGTTCTCATCAAAATGGGGCCCACGATCGCATCCCGGGTATACCCGCCCTACATCGCTACGCTCAGTCTAATTTTATGAAAATCAGACTAATCCGCCAATGGGGCCCATAGTGGTACTTGTGGGGGCCACCTATGTGGCTCATCCATGGCTTTAAGAGGCCCATTAGTAATAGTGACATTTCTCGTGATAATGAGTTCGGAACGTCCGATTGATCCGATTCTTGAACTACTAAAATAATGGGGCCCACAACCACATCCCGGGTATACCCGCCGGGGCCCGTAGTGGTACTTGTGGGGGCCACCTATGCGGCTCATCCATGGCTTTAAGAGGCCCATTAGTAGTAGTGACGTTTCTTGTGATAATGAGTTCGGAATGTCCGATTGATCCGATTCTTGAACTACTAAAATAATAGGGCCCACAACCGCATCCCGGGTATACCCGCCGGGCGTCTTGGTGCCTTACATCGCTATGCACACTGCTCAGTCTAATTTTATGAAAATCAGACTAATCCGCCAATGGGGCCGTAGTGGTACTTGTGGGGGCCACCTATGCGGCTCATCCATGGCTTTAAGAGGCCCATCAGTAGTAGTGACGTTTCTTGTGATAATGAGTTCGGAATGTCCGATTGATCCGATTCTTGAACTACTAAAATTAAGGTAAGAAATCGAATCCATTAGGTCGTTTTCATGTTTTCGGAGTTCGTGTTGAAATAGGATCCGAAAATGAGTCCCGAGTTTGCCCAAGATAAATTTTCATGTCCTACATTAACGTACGTACCATTTAAACTGATTTTATAAAATATCAAAACCCAACTCGTCTGTGGGGCCCACCTACCACATAGGCGCCAAATAGTGCAAGCCCCCTCATTTGCCTATAAATAGAGGGTTAGGCTAAGGAATTAGAGGTTGGCATGTTAAGGGGGCTAACAATTAGAGAGAAATTTGATAGTGATCAGAATATCAAAAACACAAAAATCAAAAACCAAGATCAATTCTCCAAAAATCTCAACAAATCTTTGTAGTTTATTATAATGAAGAATGTTTCTAGCACATAGTTGGTGAGTTTAGGCTTAGTAAATACTTTCAGAAATATGAAATCAATAACACAAACTCAAATCATCTTTAAGAATCAAAGTTCTTGAAGTGTTCTTCATCAACTTCAGGCAAATAAAACATTTCTCTTCATAATAAGGTCACTGAGAGTCTAAATCCTACTCTATTATCATTTTCAATTTACTTTTAGTATTAAAACTTTAAAAATTAAGTTTTTGCGAGAAGAAGTCATGGGTTCAAATCTAGTCTCCGTAACATTTTTTTGTAAAAGAAATTAGAGTTGTCCCTGTTAACTACTAATTAATAAATTAAGTAATTAATTATTAATTTTCTCTTGGGCGAGAGGAAAGAAAAGAAGATAGGGATAGGGGATAGAATCTCATAAGAACTTAATTTTGTAGCAAGTCTGCTGCATTTTTGTGCCATGAAGACGCCAGCCTTAAGCTAAAGGTGCAAGCCATAAATTTATGGCACCATGCCTTGCGATTAAGGCGCCCGTCTTCAAGCAATGGTTGGCGCCATAACACTTATGGAGCCCATAAGACTTCTGTTCTTTTCTTTGGTTTTCTAGTGATCATGAGCTCTAGTTACCTTGGTATGGAATGAAAGTCACTTCCAATGGTATGCATTCTTAGTCCTAGAAGCCAATTAATTTAAAAAAACTCAAATTGTACCTAGATTTTGAGATCGAATTGGGTTGAGTTATGGCATAGACCCATTTCTTGATCTGGTTGAGTACGTTGGTAATTATAACATTGTTACTTGCAATAATTTGTGAATTTTATTTATTTTTTTAAGATGAATATTGTGATTATGAGCTTGTAACTTTGTTATAATTATCAGATCTATTAATATTCTGATTCTACTAGTATTTATTTTATATATTTTTAATTTTCTCTCTATATATTATATTAATATAATATATAATACTTATATTATGCATTTTAAATTTTTGTCATTTTACTATTTTATTTTCTTATTATTTTTTTTGCGGGATTTTTAATGTCTATTATTTATTATTGGAAAAATATTTTTAATTTGTTATCTATAATTTTAATATTTTGCATGCATCATTCTCAAATCAATTGTTTGATTGTGTGTACTGTGAGCATTAATGTTTAATATTTAATGATTTTGTTTAAATATAATTTATCACTTAAATTGGGGATGTAATATTTATCACTTAAAGAATTCTTATTTTAATTGGCATATAATAGCTTAGATATATTTTGTTTGTCGGTTTGTAATAATTGTAATTTCATTTCATAATTGATATTTATTAATTAATGGGAATGAGAATTTATAAGGGTTAATTGGATAAAATATATTTTTCTCTTTTCTCTTTCTTTGTTGATGTTTATTTTATGCTTGATTGATAATTTTAATCGTGATTATTTATATATTTGACATGTTTTTAAAAATTTTATAAAAAATATTTTACAACTCAATTTAAATTAACACCATTATTGATAAATAAATGGATAATCGGACAACTAAGAGTCTAATTTAGACCAGACGAAATAGATGCCTAACACATTCTTATTTCCGTACCCAACTTCTAAATTCATTCTCGTTAAAATCAGATTAATTGATTCCAAAGAATTGATTCAAGAATTTTTCTTAATTTTAGGGTGACGACTCCGAAATTAATAAAACATTATCAAAGTAAAGAAATTAATTTTGAATGAGGATTAAAATAAGTTTGACTAATTGATTTTATTAAATAAAATGAATCAAATTCATTTGATTCGGTTCTTTTAAGTGACTCTTAGAAAAATCATGAAATTGTAAAAAATCTATTGTCCTCGTTAACACTTGGACGTTAGCTTTCAGTAGCAGGTATTATTTATTATTTTTTATTGTTATATAAATTTAATTTTGGATTTTTAATAAACAATTATAAATTACAGTTTTTGTCTACGTGAAAACGGTTGTTTATCATCTATAAAAATGTTCCCTTCTAATTTGCAATTAAGGTTTTTCTTTTATATCTTTTTCTCTTTTTTTCTTGTTCAGAAATTTTTAGAAAAATCTTAAAAATATTGTGTCTACGGTTTTCAAAGGAATATTGCCATAACCCTACACCATTCATGGTGGGGCCAATTAATTCCTGAAAGAAAGTGTTTCTTTCATGCTCAAAACTACATAAATGAACTTCTCTTTTGATTTATTTACAATGCTTGCGATTGGAATTGATAAAGAATCAATTCTTTGATCTTTCAACTCTCTCAAATTTTTATCTAACCAAATAGAGAATTATATGCAAATGAAAGATGAATCAAAAGAAGTCTGACATCTTTTTCTCTAATCTTTTCTCACTTGAAGAAGATGAAGAGAGAAGAGATCCTATCTCTTCTTTACAAAACCAACATTAGAGAATGTTAGTTATCTTTCTCTTCTCCTTATAATAGCTATCTTTACAAACTCAGTCGCTTAGTGGAATCTTACATCATATTATCTCTAGTTAGTGGATTTTATTGTCACACTCCAATAACTATTTAATTTATGCTAATTCCAAATTAGTATGGACTTTCTCTAATTAGTCAATGCCTCATCCCATGATTCAATATCTTATAATCAAGTTTAAGAGATAAACTATTATTTAATTGAATCCTCACATTTGCATTCCATATGTTGGATTAGACCTTAATAAATGCTAGGACCTTATAAACTATTCACACGTCCAATCTAATTATTTTAATTAATTAAACTCTTTAATTAATAATCAAAATAATATTTATGCTTACTAGGTGAAGTCAATTAGGTGTGTATGACTTCCTAAGTTCATAACTATTCAACAATAGAAATATGAAATGTCAACTTTGACCATCATGAGAAAACCCTTTTCTCTCTAAAGGATTTCCCAATTATCCTTTAGTCCTATAAGTCATGGGTGACGCCTAGCATAGCATGCTATACTACCTAATTAGAAATGAATATCACATGCGAGAAACAATCGATCATAATATTTATGATCTAATCCGTTCGTTGAAGATCCTAATCTCATATAAATTACTAATATCAACAACCTGTGTATGTAAGTCAACGCGTTAAGTATAAAGTTTAGTAATATAAAATACGATGCTAAAATCTAAAGTCTCATATACAACATAACAGTAGTGCAGAACATATATGACATGTCATATACCTCTAGTTGTTAATGATAGCAACCAAGAATACTAAATGCCATGAAAATAGATTTTCTATCCTTTGATTATTATCACATATCATTTAATTTCTTACATTTAATCTTTCATAATAAAGTCACTTAAGATTCCATCAATTCATATTTCATGAAATTATATAGTAAATAAGTTATTTTCAATTCGTTTCACATACTTTATTTATTTTCATAAATAAGCTAATTAAATAAGCTAACTACACAAAATATAAATTTAAAATTTTTTATTAATATTTAATTTCTATAAATTTAAATTGAGAGACATGTTGAAAAATAGACTTATACTCAATTTATATATATTTTTAAATTATATTGATTATGTGTCTTTTTATTTAGAATATAAGAAAATCGCAGTTTACATAATTCGCTTATATTTATTTAAAAAAAAAATAAAATAATTCATTTATATTAATCATTGTCATCACCTAATGGTCTCGTTGATGATGTATCTGTACCATACCGTATAAGATTTGAATAAGAAATATATAAATGAGGAATAATTTTTTTCTCTTTTTTAACTTATAATTTATAAGTTATATTTATATTAATAAATTCTAAGATGATGGTAAAGTTACTCTATTTAATGATAAAAAATAAAATTGATTTAACAATTAAAAATCATGTATAAAGTGTGATATTTTTTTTAATGGTTTCAAATCGGAACCATTGGTTTCAAACCGAAACTGCCAGTTTCAAATCTAAACTGCCGATTTTAATTTTCAAACATAAAAAACCGCAACCGAACCTTAAACGGCCGATTTCGATTACGGTTTAAAACCTTAAACCGTTGACCACAGTTCGATTTCAATTTTAACCGATTCGATTTCAATTTGATTCTAGTTTGAAACCGAACCGTAGTCATTCCTACATTAGCCTAACCCTTTAAGAGTTCTCATATTCACACATAATAATCATTAATTCACAAATAGACACTCATATATTTTTTTCTTATCATAATTAATACCATAATTCATAATTTCTACACAATTTATGGCGTAGCATACGTAATTCACACTTATAGCTAATGTGCCACATATATTCATAAAATATTATTTTTAATTCAAAATTCACATAGTAATTAAATTCACCACATAAACAATTCAAAATACCACGATCAACATAGTTATCATAATTATTGCTTAATTTGACTTAAAAATTCAAATTAAATTTTAATACCTAAAGAATTAATTATTTATAATTTACTTTTCTAATTATACTTAATTTACCTAATTAACTAATCTAATAAATTCATAATTAATTCAATTAAGGACCTAATTAAATCTAAATATTCTAATTAAGTACTTAATTTAATTAATCTTTCATTTAGGTCCATAAAGGTCCGAATAATGTCCAAAGGTCCACCAATTTGTCCTTAGGTCCTTGGAAAATATCCATTTTAGTCCTATCAATGATTGCCCAATGTCCAATTAGGTCCTTATTTAAGTCCAAATTTCACAAAGATGCCTAAAATTACATCATCTAAGTCCTTAAGTCATCAAATTTATTTTGTATTTTAGTCATTTAGCCATTAATTAATTTTTTTAAGTCCTTTAATTAATTAAATTATCACTCTAGTACCTAAGAGGTTCAACCTCTTTGTAATTTCTTACGCATATAAGTCCAAAATTCTATTTTTAATCATATTAAGAACCTTAATGCATCCAATTAAAAGGTCAAAGACTTAAATCATCAATATAATTATTAAAAATTATAAAACCCCCTTAAGGGTGGTTTGGAAGTAGAACCATCTAAAAAGAAAACAAATTCAAATCAACTCATGAACTAGCATAAAATACATGTTACATACATGTATGAGATGAGAATGGCATGAGACATCCTATTCTAGCCTTAAAATTAAAATTGCTAGATTCTAGTATGAGAGAAAAAGAGGTAGAATCGAAAGAGTAGAGAAAATTTGTCTAAGCTTAAGTGTAGGAAATCATGTTTTTAACTTATGAATTCAAAGAATAGAGCTTTGAGTGTATGCAAAAATGGTGTTTTGTGAAGTAAGAAGAAGAAAATGAGAGAGAGAAGGGGATGAGTGGGTAGCTAGGGTTTGGAGAAGGAAGAAGAAGTGTTGAAACAACTTAGTATGGGGTTTTAAATGAGTTTTAAACAATGTGGTTGTTTCTTGAAATGAATGGTAGAGATTATATCATGAAATCTCATCCAAAGGCCATAATTGATTCATTCAATGGTAAATTGTGTTTGTGAAGAGACATTTGACTTGGTCAACAAAGTCTTTAGAATATGGCTTGCTATGATTTGTTTGGATTTCTCTCATCCAAAGGCTGCAATTAAATACAACACTAAATCTAATTACAACCTAATAAAAACTCTATAATTGTCGTATATCATGCTATAATCAAATCTCTACAAATGTAAAATTACTAAAATATCCCTACGATATATTAATAAAATAATAAATGCATGACTTCAATAAATTAAATCACTATTAATCACATAACTTCTAAAACACAAATAATAACATAATTGTGAATTATTTCATTATCAGATTAATTTAAAGTACTAAACTCCCTCTTGCACACTAAAGATGTTTTTTTCCTCTATTTTTTATACTTCTTTTATTAGAATATGTTATTCTTAAATATATCTCAATCTAAACCTTAACAACTTTGATCATAGTGAAGTTTTGTTTGTACACTGTATTTGGAAAAGAGAGGGAAAAAAAAATCAGAGAGGTGAAAAATAAAGAATGATTGTACTGTTCATTTTCCTTCCTTATTTTCCACTCTATGTTTGGATTGGAAGAAAAATAAATGGGAGAAATAAAAATAATTTTTTTCATTGTTTGGAAATATATAATTATGCAAGAAAGCAAATAGCATAACTAGAAATTTATATTTTTAACCTTTATATATTGTTACGCATTGTAGCACATCTTGCAACTAAGCTATAATTGGTTAATTATTTTAGTAATTATAATGAATTAATGGATAATAAATAAAAATCTAATTAATTTTTTATATTTGAATTTCAAGTTTTAATTTTTAGAATTAATGTTTGAGGGAATTTTTTTTTTTTGAAAAAAAAATAAACCCCACTATTAATTTCTTGTTAGAGTATCATTTGTTTATAATTTATATTTAGGTGTTGTGGAAATAAATTTTCATTTACACTAGCTGTGGAAATGACCATTCTCGTCAACATAATATTTACCATCACTGCCATAATCTTGTCAATAATTTATTACTTTAGTTTATTAAGATCTCATATGACTATGTTTTATTTAAACTATCATTTTGGAAAAATTCCTTTATGTCAAGGTTGATTTTAACCATTAACAATTTCCAACACATGTATATGCCTTAACATAAATAAATAAATAAATAAATAAATTTATGGGAGGGGTGAAAAAAAAAATAGAATGGAAATAAATTGCCATACATGATATATCACATCAACATCATACCTACATAGTACATAGCTATGCATTTAAAAATTTTATATTACATAAATACTACTAGTATTATAAAAGTTATAAAAAATGACAAACAAATAGTATTTTAAAAATTATACTACGCACACATCAAGTAGATATTTTGCATATAAAATTGGATTTATTGCCAAACCGTATATATATTTACCACTAAGTTATGTATTAGTGTATATGTAATAACTTGACTATAACTAAATGATCAATTTATTATTTCCCATATCTTACTACTATTTTATTCTTTATTACTTTCTCTATCCCAAAAAGATAATTTACTTTATTTTTTCACACAAATTAAAAAAGTAATAATTATTATGACCAAAAGATAATTTTATTCATATAATTTTTCTATTATGCAATTCTTAGATAGCATATCAACAATTATTTTATTATATTGAAATAATAAATAAGAATTCATGAGGGTTATTAATAATGGTAATAATAGATAATGTAAGGATTAATTATAATGTAAAAAGGAAAGCAAATTATATTTTGGTACAAACTAAAAAGAAAAGAAGAACTATTTCTTTAGACAGAGAGAATAATATCTTATCCAGTATATGCACAATGATTCTTTTTTGTTCTCTCGAAAAGAAAACTTGTATGCACAATCACATTGTTATTACCTCATAATTGATCTTTTCTTGAAAAGAAATACTAACTTTGTTCCCTATGACTTTCATATTTAGAATATCACATTTTTTAAGAAAATCATTAAATTTGTTTAATTATAATAAATTATTAGATAAATTGTCTATATTACTCTTCATTTAATACTAATTCTTTAAAAAAACCGTTAAACTGAAATAGTAATTATTGGTCATATATAAAGGGTAAATATAAAAACAAATATTTATTAGTCATTGAAACTACATATGTGACAAGTATTTTGAAACAACTTATTTTTTAGATATGATAATATTTTTTCAGATATGATAAATATTATGGGACAGAAGTAGTAAAATTTTTGAAATATTTATATTTAAATAATAATAGTGGAGAAACTAATTTAAAAAGATTTCAAAGTTTAAATTACTTCTAATTAACGATGAATTTGTTATAAAACTATATAATGAATGTCCATAAGTTTATATTAAATACTATTTATTTATCCAAAAGTCATGTCTTTTGGAATAAAGAGTTGTATCTTTTGAGATAAAGGTTATATCTTTTAGTGTAAGGTTATATCTCTTAGAGATAACTTTTGGTATTCTATAAATAAGCCTTTAATCCTATTAATTTTGTAACTAAGATTAAAATTACAATAAGATCACTTCTCTCTACTCTCTCTTTTTCTATCTGTTATATTCTTATATATTTTTTTATTTCTTATATTTCATAATACGATATCAGCTCGAGCCTCTGCCTTTTGAGCATCGAGTTTGAATCAAAGTTTAAGGTAAAATAGATTTTTCTTCCTTCTTTCTTCTCTATGGCAAACCTCTCAAAACTTGAATTTGTTGCCCTTGACATTTCGGGCAAGAATTATCTGTCATAGATGTTGGATGCTGAAAATTCACTTGGATGCAATGGGTCTTGGAGACACCATCAAAAATCAAAATCAAGCATTACAACAAAATCGTGCCAAAACAATGATTTTTCTTCGTCACCACCTCAATGAAGGATTGAAAATTGAGTATCTAACCATTAAGGATCCTCTTATCTTGTGGAATAATCTAAAAGAAAGCTATGATTATCAAGAAATGATTGATCTTCCAAAAGCAAGGTATAATTGGATGCATTTAAGGCTACAAGATTTTAAAACAATCAGTGAGTATAATTCTACTATATTTAGAATAACTTCTCAAATAAAATTGTGTAGAGAAAGTATTACTGATAAAGATATGTTGGAGAAAACTTTCTCTACTTGTCGTGCCTCGAATTTGCTCTTACAGCAGCAATATCAAGAGAAAGGCTTTTAGAAATATTCTGAATTGATCTCATGCCTTTTTGTGGCTGAACAAAATAATGAATTGTTGATGAAAAATTATGGAAGTTGACCAACTGGCTCTACCCCATTCCTTGAAGCGAGTGAGGTTTCTGCTTACTACTCTAACTATGGAAAGGGTCGTGGTCCCAGACGTGGCCGTGGCTATGGCTGTAGTCGTGGTCAAGAAAGAAATATATATTACAATTGTAATGATCGTACACATACTTCATCAAATTCTCACCACCAGAAGTGAAAAAAGAAAGATGAGAAACAAGAAGTAATGTCATCTAAAAATTCAGAGGACTTATGCTTTAGACATTGTGCGAAGGGGCATTGGTCTTGTACTTGTTGTACGCCAAAATATTTAGTTGATCTTTATCAAGCATCATTAAAAAAGAAAGACAAAAGTGCAGAAATAAATTTAGTTTCAGATGCTAATGATGCTGAGATCGATATAACACATTTGGATGTAGCAGATTTTTTTGAACAGCTTGAGGCAAGATTGATTATTTAATTGGTGATAAAATTGTTAATTAATTATTTAAATACTTTATGTGTATTTAGCTTTATGTTAATATTGTCAAATAATTTCTTAAATTTTTACTTTTATAATATAAATAATGTTGTATATTTTATTTTATTATGTTAAATTTTATATATAGTTTTATTTTATATATTTCTAATATCATGTATCAACTTTCTTTTGAAGATAGTATGGATGTTCCAAAATCTTCGTTTGAATTAAAATTCAATGGCAAAGATATGTGTCTAATTGATAGTGCTACTATGCATATAATACTGAAAAATAGAAAATATTTTTCTCATTTACTTATGGAAAAAGCCAATGTTAATACAATATCTTGTAGTACAAATTTAATTGAAGGCTCCGGAAGAGCCACAATATTTCTAGTTGAAGGAATAAAATTTGTTATACGTAATGCATTATTTTCTTCCAAATCTCGAAGAAATTTAATGAGTTTCAAAAATATCCGCAGATATGGATACCATATTGAGACTATAAATGAAATGGATGTCGAATATCTTTGCATTACTAGTAATATCTCAGGAAAGAAATATATATTGGAAAAACTACCTACTTTATCATCTGGCTTATACTATACAAAAATTAGCGTAATTGAGATGCAATTGAGACACATTCTATAGTAAACCAGAAGTTTATTGATCCAAGCATTTTCATACTTTGGCATAATCGACTGGGACATCCCGAATAATGATGAGAAGAATAATTAATGATTCATATGGTCATCCTTTAATGAACCAGAAGATTCTTACAAACGATGATTTTTCTTGTACCGCTTGTTATCAAGTCAAATTAATTATTAGATCATCACCAACCAAGGTTGAAAATGAATCACCTGCATTTTAGAACGCATCCATGGGGATATTTGTGGACCTATACATCCACCTAATGGACAATTTAGATATTTTATGGTCCTAATAGATGCATATTCAAAATGGTCTCATGTGTGCTTATTATCATCTAGCACCCTGGCGTTTGCGAGATTACTTGCACAAATAATTCGATTATGAGCTCAGTTTCTAGATCATCCAATTAAATCTATTCATCTTGATAATGCTGCAGAATTCTCATCTTGTGCTTTTAATGAATATTGTTTATCAATTGGAATAACTATTGAACATCCTATAGCACATGTTCATACACAAAATGGCCTAGCAGAGTCATTTATTAAACGTCTCCAATTGATTGCAAGACCATTGCTTATGAGAACAAAATTACCAACTTCTGTTTGGGGTCATGCTATTCTTCATGCAGCAGCACTTGTTCGTATTAGGCCAACAAATTATCATCAATTCTCCACAATATAGTTGGCTTTTAGTCATGTACCTAATATCTCTCATCTAAAAAATTTTGGGTGTGCTGTATATGTGCCAATAGCATCACCACAACGAACCAAAATGGATCCTCAGAGAAGGTTAGAAATATATGTTGGGTATGAGTCACCCTCTTTTATTCGTTACCTCGAACCATTGACAGGAGATTTATTTACAGCTCGTTTTGCTGACTGTCAATTGATGAAACAATTTTTCCAAAATTAGGGGGAGAGAAAAAGGAAATAAGAAGGAAACTGGAATGGAAGGTTTCATCTTTACATCATCTTAATCCTCGTGCAGCTATATGTGAGCAAGAGGTTGAAAAGATAATCAATTTGCAAAGAATAGCAAATCAAATGCCAGACGCATTTACTGATTCTAAACGAATAAGCAAATCACATATTCCAGCTGCTAATGTTCCTGTTCAAATTGATTTCCCTGCAAGACCATCTACTAGTGCTATTGCTAATGAGTCTCATACACGCTAGAAGCGGGGTAGACCATTGGGTTCTAAAGACAAAAATCCTAAAAAGATGAAAATATTAAATAATCCCAGTAGCACTATTGAAGAATCACATGAAATGGATCAAGATATTATTGTTCATGATAATATTCCTAAAGAAAATCATTTACATGAATATCAAGAAAATGAGGAAAAATCAATAAGTTTCCTTGGTAAGGGAGGAAATCTAAATCGAGTGACAACATTAATTGATGATGTTTTTGCTTACAATGTTGCACTTGATGTTATGAAAGATAGTGAAGATATTGAGCCTCAATATGTTAAAGAATGTCAACAAAGACATGATTGGCTAGAATGGAAAGATGCAATTCAGTATGAATTAAATTCACTTGCTAAACGTGAAGTTTTTGAACTAGTAGTCCAGACACCAAAGGGTACGAAATCGATCGGATACAAATGGATCTTCGTACGAAAGCGAACTAAGCATAATGAAATTACAAGGTATAAAGCACGCCTTGTGGCACAAGGATTTTCACAAAGACTTGGTATTGATTATGAGGAAACATATTCTCCTGTTATGGATGCAATTACTTTTTAGTATCTTATCAGTTTAACAGTGCATGAAAAACTTGAAATGCATTTAATGGATGTGTTTACAGCCTATCTATATGGCTCACTGGATAATGACATCTATATGAAAATCCTTGAAGGATTTAAAATGCCTGAAGCATATAAGTCAAATTTCAGAGAATTATATTCAATCAAATTACAAAGATCCTTATATGAATTAAAACAATCTGGGCATATGTGGTACAATCGCCTTAGTACATATATGATAAAAGAAGGTTATATAAATGACCCAATTTGTCCATGTATTTTTATCAAAAGATCAACATCTGAATTTGTTATTATTGCTGTATATGTTCATGATATAAATTTCATTGGAACTCCAGTAGAGCTCCAAAATGCACCTAGGTATTTAAAGAAAGAATTTGAAAGGAAAGATCTAGGAAAGACAAAATTTTGTCTTGGTTTACAAATTGAGCATTTACTAAAAGGAATCTTAATTTATCAATCTGCTTATACAGAAAAGATTTTAAAACGATTTTGCATGGATAAAGTTCATCCATTAAGCAGTTCCATGATTGTTCGATCACTTGATGTAAATAAAGATCCATTTCGACCTCCAGAAAAGGGTGATGAACTTATTGGTCCTAAAGTACAATATTTAAGTGCAATTGGTGCACTTTATGTATCTTGTCAATACTACAAGACCAGATATAACATTTTCTGTTAATTTGCTTGCAAGATATAATTCTACTTCTATTCAGAGGCATTCAAAGGCATTAGAATGAGATCAAACATATCTTGAGATATTTGAAATGGACAATTGATATGAGTCTATTTTATTCCAATGAATCTAGTCCAAATTTAATTGGTTATGCAATTGCAGTATATTTATCTAATCCACATAAAACAAGATCTCAAATAGACTATTTATTTACTTATGGAGGTACAACTATTTATTTACTTATGGAGGTACTTCTCTCTACTCTCTCTCTTCTTTTTATCTATTAAATACTTATACATTTTTTATTTTTTATAGTTGATAATAGAATTAATATTATCGGGCATATTTTTTTCTTTTTCAAAAAAATTATCAAGCAAATTATTCCCATTATGATTTACGAATTACGAGCAGCAAAACCGTTGGGTGGCGCTTCGAAAACAGCCACAGCCTTTGTCAAATCATTCGACCTCCTGCTTCCTCTTCTTCTTCGTCTTTAATACTACTTCAATTTCAAAAATTTGGAGCCATTTTTTAACCCCAAAAAAAAAAATCAGCTACACATACGCAAACATATACTATAAACCATCGACAGAGCATTTCATAGTGCAGCTACACAGCTCTTCAATTTCAAGATCTTCTCAGCCTCTTTCTCTCATTTCTCAGGTAGCCTTTTCTTTGATATTTTGATTTTATTGAGTTTGAGCTCAATCTTTGATTTGCGTTGCTTTCATATCTTTTTTGTTCACTTTCGTTTTAATGTTTATTGTAAGACCTCTGAGTTTGTAATTGACGTTTGCTTGTGGAATTGCGGTTTGCGATCATAAAGTTTGATCCTTTATTCGTATGTTTTGGATTTACTTCTTAGTATTTTTACCTGTGATCAGGGCTAATCAAGCTTCTCTTGTTTCAATTGAACTTTCCTATATTGACATTGGACTTTCAGTAATTACTTTTTGTCTTCAATGAATGAATTCAATCGTGAATTTTCATGGGTTTCAAATGATTCTTGAAGAGTAAATTCATTGCATTTTGGATTCTTTTCATTTTTCTTTAACTTATAATAACGGTTTTTTCTTTGTCAATTTGTTCATTTATTTTTCTCCACTGGAAATAATTCTTTTCTTTCTTCCTAATTGAAGCAATTTTCTATTTCTTATTTGTTCAATTGAGATATGCTCATATTTATTGTTTGCTTTTGTAGCCGCTTATGGGTTTAAAATTAAAGAAACCTCTCTTTGCATTTTAGTGATGTAGGACTTCACTCTTAAATTTTGTACGCTAAGAAACAAATTTTCTTTAGATTTTAAATGCGAGTGCAAATTCCTTAACTTTTCTGAAAGTCGATTTATGCAAAATTTATTATATATTGGCTGGGATTGGAACCAAAGCTAAAAAACTGCTAATCTTGAATATGCTTTTTATTTTCAATCTTCTATTTGTTTGAGAATGTTGAGTTTGTTTCTTGCTTGTAAGCGGTTGTATGTTTTTAGTTTGATGTGCATTGTAATTTTTTTATTTCACTTTTAAATTTCACACCTAACAGATCAATATGCGGGGTGGTGGAAAGGGAGCCACACTTAAAGAATCTGGCAAATCTTCTTTGTTGAAGACAAAGAATGGTTCTATGCTAATTGCATCACTAAAGATAAAAAAGGATGGTGCATCATCTCCTTGCAAAAAACATAGACAACAATCTAAATCAAAAATAAAATCAATTGGTGCAAATTTGCTGAAGAGGACACACATTGACACTTTGAGCAAGGGGGTTAGGAGTGATTCTCAAAGCAAAAAAATGATTAGTAAAAAAATCCTGAAAAAAGCTCGTGACAAGAAGTCCCCAAAGACGATGGCTTTTTCAGAGTCACGAGGGAAACATTCACCAGCTATTGTTTCTAAGAATAGGAAAAAAGCAAACCGAGATGTCACCATTAAAAAGCTTAAGAAAATGAAGAGTAAGAGGAGACAAAAGGGAAAGGTGGAGCAAGATGAACCATCTCGCTTGCAGAGGAGAGCAAGGTACCTGCTGATTAAAATGAAGCTGGAACAGAATCTTATAGATGCTTATTCTGGTGAAGGCTGGAAGGGTCAAAGGTATGGAACTTTTGAACACATAATTCCGTTTGAAGAAAATGGAAGACCTTCTTACTAAAGCCTTGATTTCTTGAAAGTCCTGGAAAGTGTGTTTTTGAAAACAACAATTGCAGTAAGAAACACCTGATTTAAGTATTCTGTTTAAGGTTAAGTTAAAAGAAAATGTTGCATATGACTAGCTTAAACTATCACTATTTTGATACTTACAGTTTCTTAAATCTTGTTTCAATGAATTGGTTAATCTAGAGAACTCTTATTCCTGCTCTCCTTGTTCTTTTTACAAAAAATATTAGGAGAATATGTTCTTTAACCATGCTACCAAATTGAAAGCTATTTGAAATATTATAAAGATGTTCTGGTCTAAATCTGAAAAATGCTAGCAGTATGTTTCTGTTCATGTTTTCAAGTGGCAGTACATTGGATTTATAATGCATTTAGCAGAGAAGGTACATCTCAAAGCACCTTATTATCAAGATTTTCAAGTTGTGCTATGAAGCCTGTGTGAACCACAATGTAGCATGCAATATAGCATTGAAAACTGTTGCTAAATGTTAGTAAGAGATGGTAATCAAAGAATACAAGATTTTGGAGAAAGAGGATGGAAACACTATTTAAGTGCAGCAGTCAGATATTTTGAGATAATATAGCAATTCATGCTGTATCTTATTAATCCTTTGTAAAAATAATAAAAACGAGAGCAGACGTTTTATGTGGTGGGCTTCATGTTTAAAGGAACTGTTGTGTCTTATTGCTTATTCTGGTTTTTGTTGCCCTTTGACTTTACCAACATACGGTGCCTCTGTAGAACTGAAAATTTTCCCTGATTTATGGTTGAATTGAGGCTTAATGAGGACATATAATAAGAAATTGGCGTGTAAAAAATTTAGGAATATTGACCATTTTTTGATGTCCTTTGACTATGTATTTAGAACAACTTTTTTTTTGAATTTTAACTGCTTTAAAACTATGAAGTGTTTCTGTTGCACCTACTCTAGGAGATTCTATGTTTGTACATAGTACGCATTTAGATGGACAATTAAATATCTACTTCAAATACATGGTGTTTTAATCTGTGAACTAATTGAACCTTAGGAGCTCATATATTACATAAAAATGAACATAAAAAAGTGGGAATGCCAGGGAATGGAGGTTTAATTGAAATTTCTTATGGAGAAAAGCTTACTTTGACATTATTGACTTATTCCTTAATTTTAACACAGTCGAGAGAAGATCAGGCCAGAAAAGGAACTTGTAAGAGCAAAGAAGCAGATTTTGAAGTGTAAGCTTGGAATACGCGACATAATTCACCAGCTTGATTCGCTTAGTACAGTAGGGTGTATTGAAGACTCAGTTATTGCACCAGATGGATCTGTTTCCCATGAACATGTAAGCATCCATAACTAGTATTAGTTATGGAAATGTATAACCCTAAAGAAGAATTGCTTTCAATAAGAACATAGAAGCTTCAAGATTTCAAGCATCACCATAAAATAGAAATGGATAACTAAGGTTGCCTTCACTAACTGTTATCTTCTCACTTTTGACAAGCTTGACAAACTGCCATTCAATAACTAGGTCATGAAATTGGTTCCAAAGCATGAGCACAATAAAGTTATTTTTTAAGCTAATTTAAAGTGTAATTTTTTTAAATCTGACAGCACAGGTGAAGTTCATCATGGCATCATCAAATTTTAGACTTTCTAACTTCTCAAACATTAGGGCATAAAGCCATAAAGGGCCAACTTGTATACAGATACAAGGATCTTGTTTGCTTGATAACTCATGTATATTAATATTTCCATTGTCCTTTTCCATATCTAGATATTCTGTGCAAAGTGCAAATCCAATGAAGTTTTCCCAGATAACGATATTGTACTTTGTGACGGGACATGTAACTGTGCCTTCCACCAAAGATGCCTTGATCCTCCGCTGGACACTGAAAACAGTAAGTTGTTCTCTTTAGAATTGTTCTTCTGAGATATGAAACAAATGGCATCTTCTTAAGACTCTTGATTTATTTGATATTTTCAGTACCACCGGGAGATCAGGGATGGTATTGCAAATTTTGTGAATGTAGGATGGAAATTATAGAAAGCATGAATGCACATCTAGGGACCCAGTTCCCAGTGAATAGCTGTTGGCAGGTTATCATTAATCTTCTAGAACTTTTCTTTCTGAAAAACTATAATATAAAGGAAAAAAAGGCTTGATATCTTTATTCTCTAAAATAATGGTAGTTGTTTTTCTTGAAATAGGATATTTTCAAAGAAGCAACTTTTCCTGACGGTGGAAGTACATTGTTAAATCCGGAAGAAGAATGGCCTTCGGATGATTCTGGAGATGATGACTATGACCCTGAAAGAAGGGAGAACAGCATCAGTGGAGCAGGCACTGATAATGATGCCTCTGATGATTCTAGCAGTGCAACCAGCTTGGGTTGGTCTTCAGATGGTGAAGTTTTTTCAGGATCCAGAACGTGGGAGATAGATAACACAGATTTTAGAAATCAATCTATTTATAGCAGTTTAAATTCTGATGAAACCAGTGAGGGGGAAATTATGTGTGGCCGTAGACAGCGAATAGCAGTTGACTATAAGAAGTTATATGATGTGAGTACTCAAAGTTCTTGAAACCAAACATTTATTTAGTTGATTTTCTGTAAAACTGAAAGATAGACAGTTGATGGAAGAGTCTACGCTTTGGACTCTATGCGTGTAAACATTTTTATCTCTACGCTTTTCTTATGGCACATTAAAAAGGATACATTGGTGTTGTTATTTGTACTTAACCAATTAGTAATTCTGGAAATAGTCAAACTAAGCTATATGGAGTTCATTACCTTATTCCACCTTACTTATTGCTAGATCTTTTCAAAGATCTATGGGTCCATTTTTTCTTCTTTTTTTTTTTTTCTTTTTTTCACTACTTCTCTCCATGTCATCCAAGTTCTGCCCATTACTTTCCTTTATCCTACAATTTCAATTTTTCAACGTTGCCAATGCATTTGCTGATCCACAATGAATGTATCTGGCACAAGCAATCATTCGCATCCAATCTATCTTTGTATTTCTGCACATGCATTTCATTAGTCTCATTAGGGTATAACAGACTGCAGGTATTTATATCTGAGTGCTGTTATTTATATTTAAGCTTAAGTTACTCTCATTACTGTTTTCATTTCTGCACGTTGTTTCTTCACTGTCCAACACTTGTTGCCTTATGCTATATTGATTTTGGTCCAATTAATATCCTCTTCATCTTCACTACCAAGGGTATAACAAACTGCAGGTATCTATAACCGGGTGCTCTTATGTATATTGAAGCTTAAGTTTTTATTGTTTTGTCATGACATAGCTCACAAGCCGACCTTTCATGATTGAATGGTTTTACAGTAAAAGAAGTTCCAGAACTTATCAATTCAACTTTTTGAATTTTGTCATGGAAACTAATGATGGATACTTGATACTTCTATATTTTATTGTTGCAGCAATCTATTCATTGGCAATTCAGACTCGTTTTTCTAATGTCATGATTTTTTCTCCCAATAGGAGATGTTTGGAAAGGATGCTCCAGCATATGAACAATTTAGTGAAGATGAAGACTGGGGTCCTGGCAAAAGAAAGCGGAGAGAAAAGGAGTCGGACGCGGCCAGCACACTTATGACACTGTATGAAAGTAAGAAAAAAAGTAAAAAAGTCAAAACCAATGAAGTGACAAGGAAACTTACTCGAGACACACAGGTTAGAAGGCCATGTTTCAGAATCCCGCCCTCTGCAGTTGAGGTATAGTGCTTCTGTGCTCCGAAAACATCTTGTTTGGCTACTTGTTAAACTTTTGACAAATAAAAAATTTGTGTCAGAGCTTATTCCTTCTTTTCTTTTTATGTGCATTGTCAGAAACTTCGCCAGGTTTTTCAAGAGAATGAACTTCCCTCTAAAACTGTCAAGGAAAACCTTTCAAAAGAATTGGGTCTTGATCCTGGGAAGGTATGACCTTAACCTATCAAATCTATGTCTAAGAATTTAACCAATCAAATCTATATGCTTACCAGAATGGTGCCTTACACAGTGAAATAAAATTATGAAGTTATAATCTAATAAAAAATGTTATTCCTCCACAAAATGTGTTCCTTGGCACATGAACAATGTTGATTTGGTGCAAATGTACCAATATGTAGATATGTATGAATGCTAAAACGTTAGATTAAGTTGGATTTCCATTGAATTGTTTAGTGAATGAGAATTTGAGGAAAACAAAGGGCAATCCTAATGTGTTGTGGACTTGATCTCAACTCAAAGTTATTTAATACATGTCACTGTATTCTCCACAGTCCACCTTTGACACTCTGAGCTGCAATTTCAGGTCAGCAAATGGTTTAAGAATGCACGATATTTGGCTCTAAAAACCAGGAAGGTAAGCTGTTGCTACATTCATTAAAAACTTATGTTACCGATTGTTACATGTTGCTTAGAGTTCATGGCTACCTTCTATTTTTACTTTTTATTCAAGTATTTTAAGTTGTAAATATTAGTATAAGACAAACTATTCTCTAATTGTGATGAATGAATATTATATCTGCAGTACTTGTTTTTACCCAATTTTGAATTTATCGGTTGTATTGAAATTAGTGAATCTTGCATTATGTTTAAGCTTCTTTGTTATCTTGCAGGCAGAGAGGTTCAAAGAACATTCTAATCCTAAAATCCCCAGGGCACCCAGATTGGATGGTATGGAGGACAAATCTGCTGGTCTTGAGGAATTAAAGAATATCTCAACGGAAACCCTGATATGCACCTCGAAGAATTTAAAACATGTCCTCCACGGGAAGGAAACAAAGCTGATAAGCAGCAGTTTGAAGAAAAATGAACTTAAAAGAGCTTCCATTCGATCACTTTCTAGAAGCAATGAGGTATTTGCAGGCTCAAAGTTGTTTTCTTTCTATGGTACCTTTTTAAAAATATTGTGAGATTTTCTGTCTTTATCTTTTTCTTCTGGCCAAGAGCTCTGCTTTGCAGTCTTTCTGTATACCCATTTATTAGTAGCACCATGTCTGCATGAGGAAACAGAAACACACATGCACACACAGAGACCATCTCTTTTCAATATGTTATTAAAGGAAGTACCATTTGCTTTGGACTTGAAATTTTGAGATTTAAAATTTGATAATGCATAGGTTTCATTTTATTTTAGTTCCTGCTAGATCCATCAATTTGAACATATCATTGAACTTAGAATGGTTCCTGATTTAGAGGTTGAGAGAATTTTTTTGCTGTTCAAGTTACCTACTCCTACCACATACAGTTAAATTGGGTTTGCTTGTGGGATGTATGCTACTCAATACACCTAAAACAGCAAGGCCTTCATCTTTAAACTTGTATGAATTAGTTATTTTATTAAACATATGCTTAAAAAATAATTTATTAATTAATTGTGCTTAAAACATAATTTATTAATTAATTGTATTTTAGTTTTATTCAACTTCTATAGCTGTATTTTACTTCTGGTCTTGGTATGAGCATGTGGTTTGTTAGCTGCGGTTTATTTAACAGTTTTATGTATAAGCATTATTTGTGAACTTTTCCTAATTGTTTCATTAAACTCATTAGAAACTTTCCTTCTTCCTCTTATTTGTTATTGTCATATTCAGATTGGTGTCGAGTACAGTGATGATGTGAGCTTGAAGAAGCTGTTAAAATCAAAAACAAAGAGAGGGAAGAAGAGGGTGCACTCTGTTTCGAGGACGGAATCTGAAGAGGCAGAGACTGAAATGGAGAGACTCTGTAGAGCTAAAGTTAGGATATTGAATATGAAGCAGACATTGCTGAGACTGCAAAATGAGAAACCAAAGAAATCAAATAGAGACAAATCACATCAGGATTCTGTTATTTTTGTACCCATTGCAGAGCTAAGAGAAAAAAGTTGATTTCTTCATATTTGTTTTTGCTTACATGTAAATATTCTTATATCCGTTGTAATCGGTTACTGATTACCAATATGGCAGTGTTTGTTTTTCATTACTGATTTCCTTTTCTTCTTTCCCCGTAAAAAAAGATACTAAATCCTGGGATCTTCTTTCATTGTCTGCAATTTAATTAAAAGAAGAAATAAAAATGTTTTCACTTTTCTCAAAATAAATAAATAAATAAAATAAAAAGAATCAGTATTGGACTATAAGTACTGAAAATAAAGATAAATGAAAAGAGTGATGAGTTTAGATGCCAAGTACTATCAAGTTTTAAATTTCTGAAGACAATAATATACAGAAAAACAAAGAAAGTGAAAATGTTAATTTCTAAGATGGCGGAGACGCAATTGGTTGATTGGAAAGAAGAGCCGCCTTCCTTTTATTCTTCTATTTTTGTTGAGCTTTTATAAAGAACAATTTTTTTTTTTTTTTTTTTTGCCTCTAGATCGAGGAGGTTAAAGATATTGGTTATGTTTTATTCTAATTCAATTGCTTGGTTATCAAGTGAGAGCCAAAATAGTAATTTAATAGTGTACACACTCAAATTTTATTTAAATTAATTTAATTATTTAATTAACCAATTAAATTATTGATTAATTACATTAAATAATTTATTTTAATAACCAATCAAAATATTTAAATGGTTATTAAAATAAAATTATTCGATAAATATTATTTACTGCATAAATAAATAATATGATAAAGTTCAATAAAAATTAGCTAAATAGACAAATTAAATTAAATCTTGGCGAATAAGTCAAACGTTTGCATAAGTTACTGATGCAACAACAGCCAATGAGAACTTGCCAAATAAACCAATTAAATTACATACTTGGCAAGAGGACTCCCTCAAATCTCTATAAATATGAGGCTTCTCTTCACATATGGAGATAGATACATACACACTCGTAGAGAAAAAGACAGAAAAGATGCGTCAAAACTCTATTAAACTCAAGAGTATAAAAGGTCTCTCCCAAGTCTAAAAAATCAAAGTTCGTTGTATGTCAATTCAAAATCAAGTATCTTCGATCCTTGAATCGTCTAACATTCGTTCTACATCAATTCAATATCAACTCTTTCGGCTGTTAAATCGTGTTCAAGATCAAGTCTCTCGACTCTTGAATTGTGTTCACAGCAACAAAGACAAGAATCAGAGGATAATTTTCACTATAATAGAAGATTTCACACTAGAGATTGTATCTACTTCTTTATAAATACAATTTGTATTTTTATTTTTTAATTTTCAGGAATAAATTTTACGTTTACAAATTTCTGGCATGCCCAGTGGGACTTCTCTATCTCTCATCTCTTCACTTTGCAATTCTTGGAGTTTCAACAAATCAGGCAAAAGATTCGATGGCACTAAGAAAGATCACATCACCTCAAAGGCCGCACAAATTGGCGCTTCAAATTTTCTCAATGTTGAATCTACTATTGACTCGAATCCTGATGCAAATATCAAGACGAAGTCTGTCGCAAAAATTTGTGCAAAGATAACTCTTCTTCCTCAACAAGCTGTTGTTGCTTTGCCAATTTGGGTGGAGTCTGTTGAGAAAGGAGCTTCCCAAAAGCGATCGATTGCTTCAACAACAAACTCTTCTAATGTCATGTCTATTATGATGACTAGGACTACATCAACAGAAGAATTAGATGCTCTGAAGTTGTAACTAGAAGCTCTCAATCATGCTCCTTAAGAGAAAGTTAGCCAAATTGTTTATCTCATGAATAAGTTGGATAGCATGACTGGAAAAAGTTAGATATTTGAAAAGGATGAATCCGCATCGAAAGGGTTTATACCACCAAAAGAGATGCCATTAAGGGAGACCCAAGAAAAAGGCGTCAAACTTGCTGCTGACAGCTCGATCTCAACTATTCATTTGAAGGAGCAGATTAAAGAAGCCTTGAAAGATCAGTTGGAGACTACAATGCAGCCTTCTTACACCTACTCAAAGCCATACACTTTGAGAATCGACATGATGAGGATGCCATCAAATTACCAGCCTCCCAAGTTTCCACAATTTGATGGAAAGGGAAATCCAAGACAGGATGTAGCTCACTTTGTGGAAACTTGCAACAGTACTGGCACGGACGGCGATCTACTCGTTAAACAATTCCTTCGATCCTTGAAAGGAAATGCCTTTGATTGGTACATAAATCTCAAGTAGCACCAAACGTGTAGTTAGCATGATTGAACTCACAGCTACTTGTCAGTGGAAGGAGGAATTTATTATTGACTACATTGAAAGATGGAGAAGTCTCAGTCTAAATTGCAAAGATTGACTGTCAGAATCTTCAACAACTGATATGTGCATCAAGGGCATGCATTGGGGCTTGAATTATATCTTGCGAGGGATCAAGCTTCATACTTTTGAAGAGTTGGCTACCTACGCTCATGACATGAAGCTTAGTATTTTCGATCATGGGAATCAAAATTTTCCAGTTCAGGAATCAAGAAAGGGGAAAGATAAGCTAAAAGTGCAAAAATTCACTAAAACACCAGTTAAGTCAAAAAGTAAGCAGTCTATGGCTGTAACAACAAAGCCAATCAAGTTGCAGCCTAAGATTGAAGCAACATGCAAAGGCCACTCTTTTTCATCTTATAGAAAGAAAAAAGGCTATGTTGAAGGAGAGGCAGGAAAAGAGCTATCCCTTTTCTGATTCTGATGTTTTAGACATGTTGGATGAACTGCTTAAAGCTAAACTCATTCAATTGCCAAAGATGAAGCACCCGAAGGAAGCAAATTGAGTGGATGATCCAAATTACTGCAAGTACCATAGACTAATTAGTCATCTAGTTGGGAAGTGCTTCGTCTTGAAAGATAAAATCATGAAGCTCTAGAAAAATGGTGGCATCGCTTTCGAAATCAGTTTATGTATTTCACTCTATTCCCCTTTTGTTTTCCTCACAAACTAACAACATCCACGGGACAAAATCGTTATCTTTCATATGGCTTAACTACAGACATTCTATACGTGCCCATTAATAGTTTAAAGAATTTCTTTCATTTTTCCTTTATATGCAATCAAGACACTTGGGACAACAATTTTTATTTTTTCCCCATGCATTTCTCATCTCTGACACACATGTATGTTTGTATCCTAGTTAAACACATGTCTAAAGGTTCATATTATGATTAAGTTACGTCTAAACACAGTTGCCATATTATTTTTACGATGTAAACACATGATGCAGGAATGGTGGAAGATAACTAACCTAATTTCTATATATTGCGTTCTAATTAGAGGCCTCTCACCAATTCATAAATGATAAAGCTCTGCCATCTTCCTCCAAAACTTTTTCGTTGATCACACGGTTGTTGATCCTTTGACGATCGAAATTACCTTCTCCCTTTGTTGCAAGCTTCTTTCTATATCTTCTCCTCTAAGATTCATCACACTAATAAAAACAAATATTGTCCATTTCACTTGCTGTAATTATAATATTTTCCTCCCTTGATAATACATTCTCTCCTCTCAATATAATCTGTGGGGCCGTTCAATAATATAATAAATAAATTATCGAGATGGTCAGGAGTTGACCCACCTAGCCATGTTCTTGGATTGGTCATTTTTTATACCAAGGACTTTGTTACTTAGTTGGAAAATGAGACTGATATCACAAGTTAATTTGACTAGAAGGGCTTGAATTATAGAGGTAATCACTTAATAAGATATCAACTTCAATTTGTCACTTAAAAGTACCTAATCTTATGTTTTTGTAACAGTCAAATGTCTTCTAACACAAATGAAATTTTTTGTTGGTCGAAATGCCAAGTAATTAACATTGGCCTTTTTCTTAAATGAAAATTCTTTATTAAATTTTCTCTCTTCCAACTTAGCCACCTCCTTCATGCTCTCTCTATTTTTCCTGTGGTTTGGGAACTCTAAATCAATATCCCTTTCCTTAAGTAATCGATTCCCAACGTATGCCCTACCTAGATACATCCTCACCACAACAAGACTAACCACTAGCATTCCATTGGATGCACCTACAAAATAGGCTTCAACGGCTCTATTTCTAACTTCAACGAACCAAACCAGGCAACGAGCATGCTAATATGGAGAGCGAAAGAACCAGTAACAAATAATCTTGAATAATTCTCAACAATGTAATCGAAAGCTTGAAAAAATAGGAAAGAGATTGAGAGATTTTGGAATTCATTAATGGGCTGCTAGTCTGAGGAACTAGGCACTCGGTTTCAAATAGAGACAAAGAAGGAGAGATGCCTCCATGTCTAAATGATGACGGTAAGGGTATTTTGGCAATTTTTATTTAGATGTTGGCAATGTAGAAACTCATGTTTTTGCTTCTCAATCAACTCATTATAAGATTGAAGAACAACTCCAGATGAATTTGCTGGTTAGCCTAGTGGTGAATGGGTAGGAGATAAACCATTGGTGATGAGGGCCTGATATAAGGGTGCTATTATGCTTGTGCCCCCTGAGGTGATTGTTGAGGCCAATGTTGTCATCATTATTGAGCATAAGACAACATATTTAGAGTTCACAAATCAAAAGAAAAGAGAGTGTGTGTGAGAGAGAAAGGGGCCGAGTTGGAACAGAAAGAAAAATTAAAAATAATTTTCATTAAAAGAGTCAAGTGTTAATTATTTAGCTTTTTGACCTATGAAAAATTTTAATTATGTCAAAAGACATTTTACTATTACAAAAATATAAGATTAGGTATTTTTAATTGATAAATTAAATTTGGTACCCTATTAAGTGATTACCCTATAATTGAAGTCCTTTCAACTAAATTAATTCCCGATATTACTTAGGTCTAAAGTAGATTTGAATTGTTATTATTCTTCCTGAGTATCTAGAGTAACCACTAGACTGATCAACTGTTAGATTTAAAAAAAAATCCACATGGTCACTTAAATGATTACTTTAGCATCAATCGATCTACAAAGTTCTCTTGTACTAAGGGAACATTATTAACAACGTTGATTGATTTAGGATGGTCATTTTCTCCTGGTCCAATGTTACATGAATTCCATGTTTTGACTGTTGTTCAATGGTTAGTTTAACCTAGTCGCTTTCTTCTTGGTCCTAATATTGACCTTGCCTTAAGACCGAATTGAGCACTCAAAAAGGTCGCTCCCAAAATGAGTGGGGCTAGCAGCTTTTAGGTCAAACTTGATTGAGTTGTTGCAGCTCGTTCATTTTACTACTGCAATTCTCAATCGGCCAATGGTACTACATAGCTTCATAATATTATCTTGAATATTCGTTCAAACTGCTAAATATACTTACATAACCTGCCAAAAAAGCTCGTTCAAGCATTTTAGCACAAATCGGCCTATAGGCTGATTTGGCTATTCTATAGGTTAAGCTCTCAATCAGGCATGCAAAAAGCATCCCAAGTTTGACTAATCAAACTTTTGATCGATTTCATAAATATTATGATATCTTAACAAGACCTTAGTGAGTCCCACTAAAGTGTACCAAAATAGATATTCAATATGAAATTAATTAAGATCCAATGGATCAGCATCTATCAAAATGCCTTTGGCCAGAGTGCAATGAGTAGGTTAGATTAACAAGTCATGAGCTTTTAAGTCCAAAAGGAAGGGGCATAAATAATAGAAAGAGAGGAGGGGAAAAAAACTAGGTAAGAGGAACAAGAAAGACATTAGAGAAATTAGGGGTTGGAAAAAGAAAAAGGGGGAGAGAGAAGAGAGAAGAGAGAGTAAATGCTAGTGCATCGAATTGTTCTTTTTTTGAATTTCGCATCCCTTTATAATAGTGTGACCCCCTATTTTTAGGAGTTTGAGGAGTACACTCCAATTTGTATAATATCTACACTCCAAATAGTGAATATTATAGAATATCTACAATCTTTAGGAGTTTGAGGAGTACACTTCAAAAATAGTGATAATATTATAGAATATCTACAGTCTTTACAATTTTTATAATATCTACAATTTGTACAATATTTATATGCATAGGCTTTTAGGCCCAAGTGACACTTTCAAATGTAGAATTCGTTATCAAATATGATTTTCATGGTGGGCCGCTCCCTTGAACAGGATCATTTTCTAGACATGAACTGGATCAACCAATTCAACTGCTGTAAATCGATTAATTTTTTGTTTTGGATTTATTATAAATGTGAAATAGTAAACCCCATTGGTTGATTAAGAGAATCGATTGGATTTGATTATGAAATGAGTTTGCCCAAATCAATCAGTTCAAATTGAGTTTTGTTTAAGTGTTGAACTCATGACCAAATGCATACTTCTAAGTTGTTAACCACCAACTCTTATAAGTTATATTATATTATTTAAAATAAATTTCTATGTTAATATTTTAAAATAGTTACATTTTCTTTCAATTATTATATCATTTTTATTCAATATTTATATTCTAATAAAATTATAATTATTTTACTTTTTTTATTATAGAATCTTGTTTTTCTTAAATTAATAATTTGACATTATTTATTAAAATAATTTACCATCATCACATCATCGATGGTAAAATTATCAAACTCTTGTTGGTTCAAATGTATCTACCTTCCTATCTAATTCTTTGCCAAAATAACAAAATTAAAGATAAACCAAAAAAAGTTTAGCGGCACGTAAAAATTGAAAACTGAACGTAAAAATTAGAGGAAAAACAAAAAACTAGGTAGTTAAAAGCATAGTTCTAAAAACCAGATCGGACCAGCCGGTTTAATCGGTTCAATTGGAAACCGGGCTGGATCCGGTCCGGATCGTGTTGAAAAATCGGGCAGTGAAAAAATTGGAGTGAACCAGTCAAAATCAGTAAAAACTCAGCTAAAAACTGGCGAACTGGATAGGTAAAAAATCGGTTCGATTCAAATTTGGGCATTTTCCAAAAATAATGGGTTTTTTTTTAAAATTTGGGCCTTCAAAAAATTAGGTCCACGGCCTTTTTATTTATAAACCCAAATTCTAATATATTAATTAAATAAAAAATAATAATATATTTTATGGTAATTAATTTTTTTTATTTTAAATTTATTCACATTTTATATTTTTTTAAATTATTTACTTTTTTTTTTTTGTAAAATTCAAATTTGAAATTTTATTTGAGTTCAAATCTTTTTTTAACCGTTAATTTTTTGTAAAAATAATCTTTTGTAAAATAGTATTACTCCCTTATTTCCCTCAAACCGTTAATTTTTTAGATTTTTCTCTATTCCATTTTAGGCCTCGTTTGAAAATTCAAAAACGAATCTATTACATTATTATTTTTTCCCCTTATTTATTAAATCACACTAATAATAACCGATCAGATACGATATATTTAATTTTTTCACTAACGTAGGGAGTAAAGAGTTTTAGAATCAAACCATTTCACTTATGATAACTTTACAAATTTAGTGAGTCAAGGAAAACGCCACACTTACCACATCTATGGCATAGACTTACGTATCATAAATAATACAAAATCAGATACTTATTACTTTTATGTTAAAAAAGATAGTATATCTTTTTTTTTTAGGTTTGTCTCAAAATATAATCTATTGTCTTTTATTACGTTATAATAATCATTAGATTGTCTATTATACCCTTATTGTTATAAAATATAAAAAATAGAGAATATATATAGAAAAAGAGAGAGCCGAAAAAAATTGATATTGTATTGTAATCTTGATTACATAATCCATAAGATTAAAGATTATCTATAAAATACTAAAAGTCATTTTTAAAAAATATAATCTTACACTAAAAGATATAACCCTTCAACTCAAAGGACATAATCTTTTATTTCAAAAGAATTCACTTTTGAATAAATAGATAATATTTATGAACATCCATTATGTTATATAGTATTTATAACTCTCCCCTAAATATCCATTACACAAAGAATATGCTTCATTAAAACTTTACTAGAAAAAAACAGTGGAAAAAAAATCATAGTGAAGAAAAAATAGTACAATATTCTTTGAACACTTAATAAATTTTATCTTATTTTTAACCACCCTCATAAATTCTTAATAATTGTCCAATATAATAATTGTTCATATATAATTTATGATGAGATAGTATAAAAATTATATGAATAAAATTATCATTTAACCATCATAATTATTATTTTTAATCTGAATAAAAATAAAAAGTGAATTATCTTTTTATAAAGAGAGTATTAAAACGGAATACTGTCACGACTCACGACCCAACACAGAAGTCGGAACTGGCCTGAGGCTAGGCGATGTCGAACCACACTAGCCTCGAACACAGCTAACTTGGTGACTGACATTCACTGGACACCACATGTAAAATACCATAGTAATCTCAAGTAATAATGAGTAACTGAGAAAAACATCAGTAGAATTACTTTTACATGCCCGCAGAAATGGTAAATAAAACCATTAACATTCAACTCCAAATACAAACTGGACTACAAGTTCGATCCAAATGGAAATCAACTAGTAGTATTTATTTATATACCTCTAACCACCCAAGAGTAGCTGTCTAGAAAAAAGAGGGGATGAGCAGTTTTGAAATGAGAAATTTGTTTTCAATACTGTCTCTACGTACTGGAATTTTAACCATAATGAGAAATGAGACCATTAGTATCATTGTCAAGTCTCCTAGTCCATAAAACATATAATTATTCCATAAAAGAAATCAATTGAAGTGGACAGGAAACTATAATTTTACAACCCAAATAAATTTCTGCTAGCATTTGCATTTGACGATACAAGAAGCCAGCAACTGAAGGGAAAGAGCAATACAATACATCTAAGGAAGCAAATAGCTCACAAAATAATGCACAAGAATCCAAACATCTTTACTCTGATTTTCCTGTCCGCAATGATTTTCATTACAACCGCGTTAAATATCTCAATTTCAAAATTCTTGGCTATGAAATGATATCTATGACTGTACATTCGTAAACTGTATTGATACTTTTCCAACAAAATCATGTCTTAGTGGTGAGTTCACGTATTTGGCTCATCCTCTACATTGTCCTTTGAATCATCATCATTCTTTGTGTTGTCTAATTTTCACCGATTAGCAGCAAGCCGGGGCCTCAGCTACGCAGCATAGTTTCATGTTAAACAAAGTAATGAAAAATTGAAACTATAGCACAGAAGGGCATTTGTGGAGTGCATTTGTGGCCTAAAAACAGTAAGTAGGATCCTAGACATCAAGGTTGATTTCACATGGCAAAAGAGACTATCCTATGATAAAATTCTACTGATTTTTCCACATTATTTGGTTCTATTTCATTTCTCCATGATGATCGATGTGAGTGATATGACCAATCAGATTCTGAGGTTTCACTACCATTCTGACAATTTATTGGACAAAAAAAAAAAAAAAGAATTAACAGTGGCTTCACGCTTGGCCATAGAATTAGTCCATATTCAATGTGAATGTGAACTCTGCACTCACTCTAATGGACACATTTAAGGACTCCAATCAACCAGACATCAGCCTCATCCGGCATGTCAGTGCAATCAGACAGCTTTCATAATAGTAAAGACTGAAAGAAGCTCGAATCCAAACATACCATCTCAATATACTTTAGTTGCTTCAGAATTTCATCTGTGTCCAGCTCCTGCAGGAAATACATGGCAAATCGGTCAAACAGCACATTAGTTAAAGAACAAGTGCAATTTTTCTCCAGTGAGCACCTACATATTTATCCAATCAAGGAAACTGACTAACAATGGCAAACTAGTTTTATGACAGGCTGATGACTTTATCCACTTTGCAACTTTCTTGGAGAATGAAAGCAAATATGCCTCCTAACCAACACACAGACACAAAACACGCATCCAAGTCAATTCCTTACACCACAGTGGATATTTGTACACACACAGGATTTTCACCTATGTCATACGGAACTGCCAAAAATTTGAATTTCCAATATCCAAAAACTATCTGCACTGGTATAAAAGAATAGGGCAGAGACCATAGTAATTAAAGGCGCAAAGGGCTGCTAGAGCCTAGGCGCTAGCCTCCAGGCAAAGGCGCTAGCCTAAGTGAAGTGAGGCACATAAATAAATAAAAAAATAATGTAAATACATAAATCTGAAAATTATGTTTTAAGATACAAAAAAAATGGAAAAAAAAATTAGAATAATATGGAAAGAAACACATATAAATCAGGAAAAAGAAAAAAAAAGCAACATGACAAGTTATATTTTAAGATAGAAAACTGTAGAATCGTGAAAATGGAAAAAAAGAAAAATGAAAGGCAAGTATAGGAAGAGAAAATGAGAAAAGCATATCTGCATGGCTATTGGCCAAAAACTAGATTGCAAGAGGTGAGTGCTAAATAAAGGAGTAGAGGCTACATCACAAACTCTAGGAGACTTCTTAGAAAAACAAAAAAATAGAAAGGTGCGCCTTTCTTGAGCCTTGGGCATAAAAAAGGCGCAAAAAGGCGCACGCCTCTGCCCAGAGGTGATAGCATGAATGAAGTCGCGCACTTGAGGGCTGTTGTGGCGCAAGCCCTCGAGCCTTAAGCAAGCTGCGCCTTTGAGACACAGATCATTCTAGTCAAAGCAACTAAAGAAGTACATCATGAGCAAAATATTAGCCATTGTTTAGATATATGGCATTAGAAATTATACATAACATAAACAAAGATGGATTTATTTGACAGCCATGTACCTCAACAGCAGACTTTTGGTATGTGTATGTAAGAGAATTCAAGTGCACTTACAAAACAAAGCATGGAACTTGTAGAAAGCAAACCCTTGGTTGAATTTGAAAACACAAGTTGAAAGTAAAATAATGCAATCAAAATATTCAAGCTCAACAAAGAAAATAAAATTTGATGTGAGAAGTGCCCAATGCTTTTTAATTTGGTCAACTTTATAATTTTCCACCAGCAAACTGAGATTTTCCCACAACCAAATAGAACAAAAGTACAAGAATTTAATTGCTGACATTCATCTTCACTGTTCTACCATTTCAGTCCCAGAAAAGGTATGTTTATATATATATATATATATATATATATATATATATAACATCATTGATCTTGTCTAAGTTCATAATCAAAAATCAATTTACAAAGGAACCTTAAAGGAATGTATTTAAATATAAACCTAGGAATGCAATTCTCATAACAATTGAAGCATCCAGACTTTTAATATACCTAAATGAGCTTTTAATATATAGAAGGCCACAAATCCAAAGATGGAAAGATGAAGAAACATCAACAGACAAAAACTTAATTCACCTGAGGTACAGCACAATCAGCATGAATTGGGTCCCAAAGGACAGAGCAAAAGCACTCCCAGTCATCAGTTTGGACTTCAAATAGAGGAGCCCTGTTATATCAAAAGAAAATTCAATATTCTTGTCCATTATTAACAACGAACACAAATGCAAATGCAAATGCAAGATCAATTCATGCATGCTCAGAAACCATTTGCATGCAGACATGCACAAGTTAAAACAAAGGAAAAGCAAGGAAAAGCAGAGCAATATCCCACACATGCATGGAATGAGCATCGCAATTTATACATTAGACAGGAAATAAAACAAGTGCAGTTCATGAAAACAAATCATCTTCACTTCTCTGAACTTATTATAATTCAGAAGGTGACTTCTACTTGACTTCAATTGAATGTTCAGCCTCAATTCAAATTTATCAAATAATGACCCAGTATTGAGAAATTCCATAATCATATGCTAAGCAATTTAAAATTAACTAATTTGTAAATACTACAGTGTCAACTGTAGTACATTGTCTTGCAATTTTTTGAACCTAGAGAACATTTTCTAGGGGTATTTTCCAAGTTAAACCACATTAATTAATGATGAGTTCTAAAACTTTGCAGATCTTCAGGTCAATATTAGGAGGCATTACAATGAACAGACAAGATTGCAAGCAATTCAACTGGACCAAGATAACAAACTTTGATGCTAGTCTACCACTAGAGAATGATCAAGCGACTGTAAGAAATGTGATTCTGCCAACGGGAAAGCTTCTGACAGCAAGTGTGCACCCATTAAGAGGACAGAAGCCTCATCCAAGCAGGCATTCCTTTGAGTTATCCAAGAAACATGAAGGGAATCAGCAATTTTGTTACAGTCTCACTTTAAGCTGAGGGAAACAGTTCTCATTTTGTCAAGAACAGAGGCAGACTACATTCAACCTGCGGTAAACCCCCCTAAAATTCAAAATAAGAGGCTTAGATAAGTTCAAGACGCCAGATACACTCCCAGGCCTATTCAAATGTAATGACACATAATTCCTGATATGCTACAACATCACCAGGGTCTGAAGGCCTACCGTTACTGATTAAAAACCTTCTTGTTGGAAGTTGGCATAGACAATCACAAAAAGGGTTTAGTTCCAAGTACATGGATGGATGTATCATATTCACTTGCAAGAAGTAACAGAGTCAAAGTGCTGTTGATTAGAGATATGACCCTGATAAAGAGTTTACTGAAAGTCAGCAACATGTTCTCTTCTCAAATCCAGTAGTAAGTCTCTAATAACAAAATAGAACTTCTTTCCTCAAGGTAGTGCTTAAAAGTTAATTGACTAGGAGTCTTGGTCTGAAATGAATAGGAGACACCAGCAAACATTGTGCTCTCAGCTTCTCTCTAACCTCTGTGCTTCCAATCACATAGAATGTATATTGTCAAGTAATTTTGAAATATGTGGTTCCAATTCCGTCATGATTTCTGTTCCCCTGTACCTTAAAGGGACTCCAATATCAGCAATTTCAGATTAGATATGCTTACTTTGTTTCTTCAGTTTATCGTGATATCTGTTCATACCAGCAGAAGTGCAAAATACTTGATTGGTGTGGAGAAATTGAATCTTGAAAAAAGCACAAATACAGAGCATAATGCTTTACATGCTTCAGCCTTAACAGAACAACATCCACGGGGCTAAAGACCACCAATGATTTAGCATAATGACAGATATACAAATATAATAGATCAGCTCAAAACTATTAATATCCACCCCAAACAAAAGTCAAAATGCTCTCAAGCTGGTTCAAACAAAAAATCTCAAGCTAAAGGGACAATACAGCAAGGAAATTATATTCGCCTACCTGCAGCAAAAATGCTAAATTTAAAAAAAATACTCTCTTACACATAAAGAAACTTCCAAATCCACTGGGCTAAAACCAATATATCCTACAATTGAGTTCTATTTATTGAGAAAATCGATACTTGTTTGCTAAGTCAAAATGAAATAGCAAATACATCTATGAATTAGAATCCTAAAACAAATGAAAATTAGATATGAACCCTAACAAATCTCCACTTTGGATTGAATTCCACCAAATAGTAAATCATCTTCTCCAATTTGCTGCTTGGATCTACAGAACTTATAGTTTGTTGACTACCACTTGCAAATTTCAAATTTTCTCAAATTACAAGGTATCTGAACCATAAGCTCTAATTACCACTTGTTAGCATCAAAGGAAGCGCCAAAACTAAATCATGAACAACCACAATTAACATAACTTGCATGATTCACCATTAATAAGGCTAGATCCATAGGGCTATAAACGAACAACAACCTAATAAAACTAACAAAGATCCAAATATGATGAATCATTCCCAGACTACTAGCATCCACCGCAAAAGAATACAAAATGTCATGTCATGTCAAAATACCTTCAATTAAATGGACAACAGAAAAAGGGTCAAGTGTTATGGTTGCCTGCCTACAAGCTAAAACAAAAATCTCTCAACACAAACTGTCTCCCCTAGAAGGAATCGCCTAAGCCATTGGGTTAAAGAAACAAATACCTTGGATCTTATTTTTAAAGAAAACCAATTCAAATTTACAAAATAAATACCTTTTTATGTTTTCTTTTTTTCCTATTATTCTACTTTTGTAAGAGACTCAATCTTTTTTTTTTCCTATAGAAAAAGGGGAAAAAAATCGAAACAATGCACCAATTCTAAATTGGGAAGTTTGGATTTGAAGAAATTTGACTTGAGCAGAGCTGACTGAGTTGGATTTAAAAAATCAAAAACTAATTGACATAAAAAACTATAAAATGCGAAAAAACCAATGTTATTCTTAAATTACATTTCATAGCAAATAAATATTTGGCAACTAAGAGATCTTAAAGAAAATCGATTAAGAACCTAGAGAAAGTTTGCTTCATCAGCCGATAAAGTTAGACGATAGGAATTTTTCAGAGAATTATAATTATACAGGTATTTTGGCCATCTCACATCCCATTAATGGGTAAAGAACTGTTTAGCTCAGGATCTAGAAGTACTAATTTTCAAACAGTACAGAACAAAATATATAATAAGGCAAACCTCAAGGGCAGTACAAGAATAATTTATAAGAAATGTTTTGAGTTCGAGTCATGCCATGAGAAGTGGACTTATGTTGAGTAGGCATTAAATTTTGATGTTGACGTGGTTGACAAGCTACAAACATGAGCCTATAGAAATATGTCTAAGTTCCCAAATGAAAAAGTTTTGCAAACTTATAGAGATGGAAAGGAGTTCAAAGGTGTTAGAGAACTTTAGTTGGGCATCCATTAAGAAATCAACTTATTCATTTTGCCTTGCCATGTATTATGAATTCAATTATAAATCGACATAGGTAAAATACTGCATGTTATTCTTACATTTTGGATGTAATTGTTACTAATCATGAAACATGGCATGAATTAATAAAATTAGAAGAATACAGTAGTTGAAATTTTGCACAAAATTCAAGATTTTTAGATGCAATAACCCTAAAATTGTGATCACATTCAAAATTGTAAGTATTATAAGTTTTCCATGTGATTAATTTTGTTCAAAACTCAACATTTTCCAGAAAGATTATCCAACCACAGTATGCTAAAATTGAACACATTTCTCTGGTATTTAGATTTTTGTGCTGCACATTAGAGGTCTTTTGAGTAAAACACCGAAGGCTCTTATTGTGCAAGGGTCTTAGACAACCAGCCAGAGATTTCAGGTTCGACATTCTAACAAGCATACTTGAAATTTTCTAATTGGATGCACATTTAATGTAAACAGAGGCACAATCACCCAAAAGAAAATCATTATTAATTTACCTGCGCCACTTTCCACATATAGTTGTACCAGTACTTTCCCCTGTACCATCCATAACCTCTCTACATTGGAGCCAATTGCCAATAGAGCCACGTTTTGGCTTGTTGGACTTCCTCTTCTAGGTCAATACATGTGTGATCTGTCAGTCCTTCCTAAAATCTACAAGCCTATGTAAATAGAGAACATAAGGAAAAAAAACAATAGCAAACAAAATCTGCAGCAATACTTACAGTCAAGCAAACAAAATCCAATGGATTCATTTCCAAAGCCTCACCAACTGTGCCTACATCTCTAAGTGAAAATTAAAAGAACAAGTCAAAACAAGGCAAAAGAACAGATGTAAAAGAAATAATTAAACAAGATAAAAGATTAGATGAAAAACTTTTATACAAGATCAACCTATCACACACAGATATGTAGTGGGACCTTCCTTTTGTAAAGCACCAAAGAAAGCCAACAATATATGACAATTTGAAAAAAGATACTAAAAATCCTTGAATTTAAGACTTTAGTATCATAGTTGAGAAAAACTCAAGAGTCACAAAAGTTGTAAATTTAATAACCACAAAAGCTTCTCATGATTATTTTTCCTCAACCATGTGTTATATGTAAAGAAACAAGGCTTTAACAATTTTCCCCCCGCCAACCAATCCTCCTTAATCCCTCTTCATTGCAAGGATCCTGGGATTTTAATAATTTAAGGTCCGAAAAGCCAAAAGATGGCAACAGCAACTATAATTAAGCTTAACCACAAGCTAGCACGGAACGGCTATAGTAATCATTTGCTTCCATTCTTTGCTCATAGCTAGTTCACACTAATGCCAAGTAGTAATTTTTCCAGATAACTTCCCTCAGAGTGGTTTTAGGTTTACGTCTTCCCCTTTTAACACAATCCATCATCAAAGTCTCACACTTGCGAACCAGGCACATCAATATCTATATAGGAACTAAACCAGTTCAGATTTCCTTTTTTCATTTTATTTCCAACACATGCTACTTGCACATTGTTGTCGGATATGGTCATTTCAAATCTTATCAATATTGTGTGGCCATACATCTATATTTTGCATTTCTGCAACATTTGCCTTGTGAGTATTTTGGACCTTAGTAGCCCAACATTCGCCCATATAATCACTTTAGATTACCTTGAGAAGTTCAATGAACATTAATTTTCCACATGACTTTGTCTTAGTCTTAAGACAATTAGCAACTAGCATACATAACCAAGATTACTTCAAACATCCTTGTGAAGGGTTTGATCTAAAAGTTTCCATTCACTTTCAATAATTTCTATTCCCATTAGTATATGATTTAGAAAGAATAATACAACATTCAGAGTACAAGCTGAGACGAGCTCAAACCTGCTCAGGTCGACAAAATTGAGCTTAGCTTGAATTTGACGAGCTTGAAAATTTTAGGCTCAAGCTCAACTTTAGGCTCAAGTTTAATTCGACAAATTTTGAGCTCGAGCTTGACACAAGGCTCAAATAAATTTAAAATAAGTATTATATATGTATACATAAGAGCTCAATTCGAGCCAAACTTTTCGAACTTTTTTCGAGCCGAGCTCGAACATCTTGCAAGCCAACTCAACTCACTTACCCCCCTGCTCATTTACACCTCTACTTACCAGAGATTAGTTTACACATGAAACATAGTGCTTTTACTTATGACTTAAACTCTACCCCAAGAATCTCCATTTCTATTTTCCCATTGTAGCATCAAAAGAAAAGGATTGCATTGTCCAACCCTAAGCTCACGTTACATCTAATAGTCTCACGTTCTTCATTCCTTCTAACTATCTTTATTCTATCCCAACTAGCATCATTTCTTTATTTTTTTTTTTTTTCTTCCCTTTTCTTTCTGTGCTAGGACTTAAAAATCTAAAATGTAAAGGATCAAAAGATGGGAAAGAAGGCCTAAGAATCTAGTAGTAAATTAGCAAGGTGAAAGAAAAATGGGGATCTCTTCCTCTAAACTCTTATCCTAGGAATCAGCAAAAACATAGAAAAGCTGTAGCCAAATTGCCATCTGCTGTCTCATTAATACAGAATCTCAAAAATCTATTTACTAAAGACCGTTTGGCATTGCATTTCAAACTGGTTTTTAGAAAAGTACTTTTCTGGATGCTTTTGCTAAAAAGTACTTGGAAACTGCTTCTAATGCTTTTTATTTGTACAAATTCAAAAATGCACCTTAAGAATAACTAATATGTTGCTTTTAATTAAAATACTAGAAGGATGTGTTTATCAATAGCAGCAGCAACAATGCCAAAAAGACCACAATAACTTGATGCCCCAATAGAGTTCATAACCCATTGATTATCATTGAGTTATGGGTCTGCAGCCCTGACCCATAACATAGTTTATGGTGACCAATGTTGTCAAATCGAGAATCGAATCGTGAATCGGAAGCCTCATTTTTTGAATCGAGAATCGAGAATCAAATCGAATCGAAAAATTCGCGGAATCAACTAAAATTCTAGAACCAAATAATTTTATCAAAAGATATTAAATATTCAATTGAAAATTCCAAATATATCAATCATATACTAAATAAAACTAATAATTTGTGTAGTTCCTAAGTTCAAAATATCAAACTATTAAATTAGAATTTGAAAATAAAAAACTAATATCATATTCATTCATTAA
>CANUEP010017319.1:0-76672 GCA_947857235.1 Jatropha podagrica | reverse complement strand
GATGGCCTTAGAACTGTAAATAATGCAGCTCTAAAAATCAAGCATAAGTCTAAAGCCTCTGTCCTCCATATAAGAACCACATTTCTCATTGCTGAAGACATTTCATATAGTGTCATCTTAGGAATTCCATTTATCAATATTGTCACTCCCTATCAAGTTGATCATACCTTCATTTCCTCCATTGTTAGTAACACTAGGTTCATTTTTCCATTTGTAGAAAAGACAAAATTGCAAAATTTTCCTCATTACACTTGCCCAAATAGTAAAAATACATGCCTAAATAGGAACCTTGCCCAAAATTTTTCCTAAAAAAGGCAACTCACCCCTCTCTCCCAAAACACAATTTTTACACAACACAATTCCTTTTACACAATTCCCTACGCACAACTTTCTTCCCTCTCTCATCAACACTCAACACGCTCTTACACTTCTACCTCCTACTACCTCTCAAACACATCTCCCTCTATAACCTTCTCCCCATCCCTCTCATCCTTCCTTCTTATCATTCTCCTTCCTCAAGTAATTTATGCAAGTGTTATTTTCCATCTTTTCCTTTATGTTTATTTAGTATTCTTCATTTATCACTTATGCTTATTTAGTTCTTATTCATATTCTAAATTGTTCTTTCTTTGTCATTTATGTTTATTTAGTTTATTTTCTTAATTTTCTATACCAGTTGTTCATAAAACTGGTCCTTGCCCAGTTCGTGTTACTGGTTTTATTTACTTAAGTTATTGTTTCTTTATTTTCCTTTTGCTATACCAGTTGTTCATGAAACTGGTCCTTGCCCAGTTCGTGTTACTGGTTTTATTTACTTTACTGTTTATCTTCTAGTTATCTAGTCCTTTATTCTAATTTTATGTTATCTTCCAGTTATCTGGTCTTTTACTTTATGTTATCTTCCAGTTATCTAGTCATTTAATTTACTGTTTATCTTTTCAGTTATCTGTTCCTTTATATTTATGTTATTTATTTTATGTTCTTTTATTTACATTGTTTCTTTAATTTTCTCTTATTGCTTTAATTAGTTTATTTTCAGTTACTTTTCTCTTCTTGCCTTTAGTTATTTTCTATAATTAGTTCTCTTCTCTATCTCTTTAATATTAATTGCCTTCTCTCTTCTCTATCCCTTTCGATCCTTTTTCCTCCTTGGTAGCAGAGCCTGATGGGGATTGAGTGATTATTTATTGGGTTTGCTCCTGTCTTTTTTAGTTCTATCTAGCTCTAGTGTGAGGGTTTCAATAGGGGTGAGTGGTCCTAGTAGTAATACCTAGAGAGGCAGTAAAACCGTTGGTAAACTTACCATTACAGGAGTAGCACTCAAGCTAAGTATTGTTAAGAAACCATGAGTATCCTCAATAGAAATCTCTCCTTCTCTTCTGACTCCTCTACCTCTAGTAGGAATGGAAAGAAAATAGTGAATAGTGAAGAAATTATTGAAGATTTTGTAATTGATAAGACATCTTTGTACAATGAATTTTATGACTCATAAAAAAGAGAAAAGACTATAGTTTTTCAAAAATTTTCTTGAACAAAGACATCAAATTCAAGAAAATTATTATGAATACATGCGTCAAAAGCTCATGAACATTCTATTTTTCAAATGGTTTGAAGAGTTTGCTTTCAAAAATAATATTGAATATCCTTTCAAACCAAGGATAGTGTTTTTGAAAAAACCTCAGAAGTAGAACAATCTTTCCAAAACATTGAAGAGTCTTCAAATATAGATGAAACAACGATTGTTCCTTCAATCATTAATAAAATTAACAAAGAAGAAAAATATGATCATGGTTTTCAAATAAACAACAGTCATCAAGAAACAGATTTTTGGGAAGAACATTCAAATCCGCAAAACTTTTGTTTCATAGAGAGTCATTCATCCCAAAATTTTGAGATCCCTCTCTTTCTAACCATCTCTTTACATATAAAAAATAATTCTCTTTTCACTAACAAAAAATTTTTTAATCCCATTTGGTACAAAGATATTTTTCCCAAAAAATATTTCAGTCGAATACTTTGGGAAAATAATTTGAATCAAAAAACTTTTTTTGCTTTTTCCCCCCCTTTAAAGATTTCTTTTTTGCATAATTTTTTAGTCTAAACCTCAAAACTTTAGTTTCCTAAAAAAGTTTCTTGGATAGCTCAAAGTTTTATTAACTTCGCAGATTTCTCTTCTCCTTCTCAAAATCCCAAAAAAATTATTGCTTTACCATTTTCAAATGCTAAGGAGATAAATGTTCTCTCAAAAGAACAAAAGCTTTTCCTTGATATTATTAGTGATGTTTCAAACCCAGAAATCCAAAAGGAATGCATAAAAAAACTTCAACAATCCTTTAGTGCAACTTCTCTGTCTAGTGAATCACCTAACACAAACAAACGTTTTGATTCTACTATTCAGGGAACAAAAAAGGGAATCAGACTTGTCAAGCGAGAACTTCAACAACTGAAGCAAAAATTGAAAAATGATGTTCAAGTTCTTGACTTCTTGATCTCTAAAGTCTCTAAAGAAAATCTTGATGAAAAACAAATGCTTTTGTTACAAAAATCTCAAAAAATTCCAACTGATTTTGTTTCTATTTTGCAATACGTCACCTCTCGAAAGTACTTGATCAAAGTCACATTGAATTTGCAAACTCAATCTCAACCGAAGGCAATTTGTTTTCAAAAGGATTTTTAAATTGATACTATTGTACTCTTTGATACAAGAGCCGACCTCAATTGTATCAGAGAAGGAATAGTACCTACAACCTTTCTTCAAAAGACTGACGAGGAGTTGAGAACAGCTAATGATACTCCTCTAAAGATCAAGCACAAAATTGATGCCTTCATCATTAATAATGGTGTTCATATTTTAAATCGTTCTCTTATTGCACAAGATATTTCTCATAGTATCATCTTAGGCTCGCCATTCATTAACAAAATCACTCCTTATAGAGTTGATTCTGATCATATTTCTTCCAAAGTAAATAGTAAGAAAATAATTTTTCCTTTTACGGTAAACCCAAAAACTAGGAACCTCAATCTTTTAGAAGCGCATTCTTTGTACATAAATCAACTTAATCTCCTTGTACAGACAAAAGAAAGAGAACTCAATGATTTGAAACAAAATGTTGTTTTCCAAAGAATTCAGGAGCAATTGCAAGAAAATTCCATGAAATAGAAAATTTGTGATTTCCAAAAAATTATTGAAAAAGAGATTTGCTCAGATTTACCGACAGCTTTTTGGAATAGAAAACAACACATGGTAGATCTCCCTTATGAAAATGATTTTAATGAATCACAAATTCCCACAAAGGCCAAGCCCGTCCAAATGAACAAAGATTTTGAAGAACATTGTAGGAAAGAAATTGAAGATCTTTTGAAAAAGGGATTAATTACAAAATCTAGATCTTTTTAGAGTTGTGCTGCATTTTATGTAAATAAAAATTCAGAAATTCAAAGAGAAGTTCCTAAATTAGTTATTAATTACAAACCCTTGAACAAAGCTCTCAAATGGATAAGGTATCCTATTCGTAACAAAAAAGATCTTTTGCAAAGACTATATAATGCACAAAATTTTTCAAAATTTGACATGAAATCAGGTTTCTGGCATATTCAAATAGATCCTAATGATAGGTACGAAATTGCTTTCATTGTTCCATTTGGATAGTATGAATGGAATGTCATGCCTTTTGGTTTAAAAAATGCTCCTTCTAAATTTCAAAGAATCATAAATGATATTTTTCAATCGTGTTTTCATTTTTGCATTGTATATATTTATGATGTTTTAATTTTCTCTTCATCCATTGAACAACATTTTAAATATTTACAGACATTTTTGCATATCACAAAGAAAAATAGAATGGTTGTGTCAAAATCCAAAGATAGTCTTTTTCAAACAAAAATTCGTTTTCTAGGACATTACATCACTCAAGGGACCATTTCTCCCATAGAGTGATCATTGTCCTTCACAAAGAATTTTCCTAATAAAATTCTTGACATAACTTAATAGCAAAGATTCTTAGGCGGCCTAAACTATGTTTTGAATTTTTACCCAGACTTAAATCGATTATGCAAACGTTCACATGATCGACTTAAGAAAAATCTAGTTCCTTAGTCTGATGAACATACTAACATTGTTATACAGATTAAGGAGCGGATCCAAAATATTCCTTTTCTAAATCTTACAGATCCTGATGCTTTTAAAATTGTAGAAACCGATGCTTTTGAACTTGGCTATGGAGGAATTTTAAAGCAGAAGAAAGATGGAGCAGAACAGATAATCCAATACACTTCGGCCCATTGGAATGATACCGAAAAGAACTATTCCACCATTAAAAAAGAAATTCTTTCTGTTGTCCTATGCATTTCAAAATTCCAGGGTGATCTATTAAATCAAAAATTTCTTCTACGAATTAATTGCAAGGCTGCAAACGATGTTTTATAAAAAGATGTGAAAAATATTGCTTCAAAGCAAATCTTTGCCAGATGGCAAGCAATATTAAGTATTTTTTATTTTGATATTGAATTTATCACAAGTGCTACAAATTCTATTCCAGACAATCTAAGTAGAGAATTCCTTCAAAACAGGTCATCATGATTCGAAGAAAGCAGCAATGCAGCAAAAATGCTGACAAAGGAAAAGAAAAATTCCTAGCCCAAAATCCAAAATCTCTGAGATAGAAAACCCATTCTTGGACCGAAATATTCTAAGAAGAAAAAGCCTACGAAGAAAAACTACTGCAAAATACTGAACCATCCACCAGCATAAAAAACACCAAAAATACCAACAAACCAATCCCACAATAACTCATAACACCTCAAGACTCCAAGAATGGCTTCAATCAATTTCAAAAAACCTTGAATTGGCAGCATTAACCAGAAACAGCCTACCCCCAAGCCTTTAAAGGGAAGCACTAGATCAACTCTCATTAGGTAAACAACTTGTGATGCACAACCCACAAGTCAAAACTCTCTCCTAAAATTTTTCTCAAAATTTATTTTCACATGATTCTTCTCAAAACTCCCTCTCTCAAGAGTCTTCTCAAAATATTTTTCCAAAATATCTTTCTCAAAAATTTCAAAATCTAGTTCTTCAAAGTATTTTTTCAAAGATTCTCATCAAACTATCCTGACCATGGAAGATGGATTTTACAATCCAAATCCTTGAATTTTTGCAAAAATTCTCTTTAAAGATTGGTATTTTAAGCAATGGAATCCGTTTAAACCTCGTATTTACTACGAGCTCATTCTTGAAAAAACGGGTTATGTGAGTTCTAGTCATTTTAATTTGAATGAAAGTAAAATAAGTTCTGTTATCATTTTCCATAATGAATGCAATCATGACCTTGAAATAGGATATTCCACCGGCCAGATTCTCAAAATCATTCATCCAGAAGAATGGGGCCAAGATCTATGCCAAACTAAAACTCTAGATTGTGAAAAAAATCCTTATTGCCAAACCTTTTCTTATTGGGATTACCAACAAGCATGGACCAATGCCTTCTTGATAAAAAACAAACACAAAAAACATTCATGGCTCTTCTTTCTTGGCTTAAGGGGCCAACAAATGGATATGACCAAAACAAAAATCCCATTATGGTTATCTAATTGGTGGAAATGGTATGGAGCCCTGCCCCAAATCCTTCCCAATGATAACTTTAAAGGATACACCTTTTTTCAAGGAAACTATTCTCCCACAGAGTTTGAAACCTCATTTAATCCATTATTACTCTTTACCACAAAATTTCATATACCTTGGGTAGTACATTGGGAATATGGTTATAAAGAAAACCCTGACAGTAAAATCCCCATCTTAATCAGGAAATTCAAAATCAAATGGTGGGATAACTTCAAAATAGGTTATCTCTCAACTCTTCGAGCAGTTTAACAATGGTTTCAGACCCAAAACAAAGGAAAGGAAATTTCTGAGTACTCTAGAATTGAATTCTAGAACCAAAAGAATCAGATTAGTTCCTTTCTTGCCCAAGCAAAATCAGAAGAAGAAATGTTCAGTATCATGGCAAATTTGGTATAGTCCCACTCTGAAAAAATTGAGAAATCACCTAGTAAAAGTTCAGAACCAATTATTGACCTAGCAGATGAAAATGAAGATGATTGCTATAGAATTTTTCCACCCATAAAAGAGATATCCGTAAAAAAATAAAAATAAATAAATATATATATATATATATATATATATATATATATATATACACACACACACACATATATATATATATGTATGTATATATATAAAAGAAAGAGAGAAAAAGATTTTAAAGGTTTTTCAGGTAGAAGACTCAGAAGACAGTTCAACTAGAAGAATATTTCCAGTGCAAGAAATCAAACAGTTCAATTAGAAGACAGAAAGAAAAAAAAATCCTCACCACAAATATCCTCCTCAACTCATAAGTGAACGGGACCCATATGTTCTCCATAATATCCACTTCCACTCATAAGTGGATGGGTCCCACATATTCCCTACTCATTACATTTGCCCAAATAGTAAAAACCCAGTTGTTCCCACATATTCCCTACTCATTATTTTTCTTTTACTATACCAGTTGTTCATGAAACTGGTCCTTGCCCAGTTCGTGTTACTGGTTTTATTTACTTTACTTTAACTTTATGTTATCTTCCAATTATCTGGTCCCTTAATTTACTATTTATCTTTCCAGTTATCTGGTATTTTATATTTATGTTATTTATTTTATGTTGTAATCAAGCTTTATATGGAATGCAGATCAATGTATTTCTATACTTTTGTATAGAAAACTATATATAAATATGGAATACAAATCAATGTATTTTTATACTTTTGTGTACAAAATCTAATAAGAAACCACTTACATAAAGAATAAAGAATACAATTTTGATTTCAAGTATCTGATCTAGTTGATAAAGCATAATATTTATGTCATAGGCAATTACTTACTCCACTTTGTGGCTATTTATGACAACTGTTTAACACTATGGTTTTTTTATAATTTCGATGTGATTACCTTCAAATTTCTTCCTTATGTTGGACGAGATTTGCACATTTTTTTATATAAATATCCAAATAATAAAAGACGGTAAATAAAATCACTATAAATGTGATAACAATAATTCAAAAATTAAATTTGAGAACAAAATACCAAAATATGAGCAACAATAACTCAGAACTAAATGTGAGACGAAAATTTCAAAATATGGTCAATAATAAATTTCACTATTTAGGCAATAATAATTCAAATATGTAAATAGATATGAGGATTATTGGCAACAACACAAACAAAGAAAGGAAAGGAGTAACCACCGATGAGAGCTCATTAGTAGCTACCTGTAATTTTTAAACTTTTTTCAATCTCTCGCTTAATTAAAATCTTTTATATATTATATATTTTTTTAAATTGAAATTTTTTATTAGCCATTCAAAATCTTTTAAACTATAATCAAATTTTTTTTTTTCATTTTTTTCTAACACTTTTGCCAGCTAAAAATATTTTAATCGCCATTTAAATCTTTTATATTAAATCAGATATTATATATTTTTTAAATTTATTTTAAACATTTTTTCCTTTTCCTTGTCCCCTCCAAACACTATAAGAAATTTAAAATTTACCGATAAAAGATTTTTATTGGTATTTAGCGACAAATTGCTAGCAAACTTTAATTTTAAAATAAAAAATATTGCTTACTATTAGTGACAAAATTTATCAACAAAATTGAATTGCCTAATTTTTCAACTAATCAACGATAAAATTTACCAATAAATATGAATGTTGGGGTATAAATCGAATCATAGATACGCGCATATTTTAAAAATTATCGTTAAACTAGCGACAAATTTCCAACAAAATATCGATAAATTAACGACAAATTTTTCCAAAAATTCAAAATTTTAGATAGGAAAAACAGGCGGCAAATGATGAAATTTAGCGACAAATTACCAACAAATTAATGACAAGTTACATAATAGCAACAAAATTTGAAAAATTAAAATTTTACATGGGTAATTTTTTTTTTTTTTTTTTTTTGAATACTAAGCAAAGTTCCATCACTGAAAACCAAGAATATCATAAAGTATAATAGAATTAATAGAAGATGTGACCTCTTCTATCCATATTTGCTCATCTAACACAAGAGAGAGCGAGCTAATTTGGCTAGTGCATGAGCTACTTTGTTGCCGTTCATACCTACATGTGAGATTATAAGAGAGTGACATTCGTTCAAAAGGGTGCAGCAATTCAAAACTTTAGTCCCCAAATCAGATTGAGCTATAGTTCTATTGTGTAAACTAAGGACCAGAGATTGACAATCAGTTTCAATCTCAACAGCACTAAACCCCAAATCCAAAGCCTTTAAAATTGCAAAAGGCACAGCTTCTATCTCTACTTCTTTTAGGGAAAGAACATGGGGATATCTGGACGAGCCACAGGCCATCACCTCTCCCTTAGAGTTTCTAATCACCATACCAAAACCAACAGTACCATCTGCATCAATTGCAGCATCACAGTTAACCTTAATAGCATCCATAGTCAGCGGGAGCCAATGAGCAGTACTGGGAGTAGGAAAGCGAGCTGCACTAATCTATTTTTGCTCCTTATAATCAGACCATAGTGATAGGGCTTGACCCACTATCTGCAAATCTGTGAGTCTCTTCTGCTGGTGCAATAACACTTTCCTACTCTGCCAAATCGACCAAGAGACCATGAAGAGAACTTCTAATTACTTCGACAAGAGGTTAAGAGAAATTGACTTGACCCAATCAAGAACAGAATTGGCAAGAAATGGTGGCCTGAATCTCAATGGGCACAGGAGTCACACACGCTAGGAAACAGTACAATTAACCAACATATGTAGAGCCAATTCATTCTCCAAACCACATCATTCACAAACAGGATCCACTTCCACCTTCCGCCTTAATAAATCAACTTTTGTTGGAAGCAAATTTTGACAAAGGTGAAACATGAAGTGTCTCACTTTCAAGGGGACAGATTGTTTCTATAGGAACTTTCAGAAATTGTTATGAGTGGCCTCTGAAGAACCAGTTATGTCACATAGAAATTTTTCCTGTAAAGCTATATAGTAAGTAGAGCGAACTGAATAAATCCCCTAACGAGTAGCTAGCCATGTTAGAATATCAAATTCTCGATGTGGACTAAGTAGAATGCTGCAAATTTTAGCTACAACTTGAGGTTCGAAGATGGACTCAATGATATTAATATCCCATCGATCCGTATTCGGGTCAATAAGTTCTTGAATTGTAGCATTCAAATCTAGGATAGCAGGCTCTAAGTGAACTACAAAATTAGGTTGCCTTGAAATCCAGCGATCCTTCCATACTTTGACCTGTCTACCATTACCAATAAGCCACCTAGATCGCTTATAAATCAGCCATCTGGCTTCCATTAGACTCCTCTACTCAAAGCTTGGTCTATATCCCATATTGGCTTCCAGAAAAGGATCATTGGGATAGTACTTAGGTTTTAAGAATTTTGCTAATAAAGCAAATTCATCAGATGCTACCCACAAACATTGTTTCGCTAGCATAGCTAAATTGAAACAATGTAGATTCTGGAAGCCCAAACCTCCTTCTGCCTTAAGCATACATAATTTCTTCCATTGAATCCAATGAATTTTCCTCTCCCTCCATTTTGACCCCACCAAAATTGAGCCATAAAAGACTCAATTTTATTGCAGATGTCCACAGGTAATAAAAAATAGCTCATAGCATAAGTTGGAATTGACTAGATAATAGCTTTTAACAGTACCTCCTTTCCTATTTTTGACAGCGCTTTCTCCTTCTACCCTTTTAGTTTTTTCGCAATGCTATTTACAAGATTGCTAAACATTTATCTTCTTCTTTCTCCCGATGACAGTAGTGAGGCCTAGATACTTGTTATGCTGATCCATTCCTTTTACACCTAACCAAAGTCGAATTGCTTCCTACGTTTGCACCGAAATGTTAGCCGTGAAAGAGATTTCAAAATTTTCCTAAGTTCACCTTTTGCCCAGAAGCTCGCTCATAATCATTCAGAATCAGCATCACCCTATCAGCTTTGGTAAGATATGCATGAGCAAATAAGATGCTATCGTCAACGAAAAATAAGTGAGAAAGGGATGGGGCTCCTCGATAAATTTTAATGCCATGAAACTGCCTCAATCCCTTAGCCCTGCGAATAAGACTAGACAATACTTCTGTACAAAATAAGAACAAATAGGGGAATAAAGGATCACCCTGTCGAAGACCTCTTTGAGGAAAATAGTTTCTTGGGTTTCTCCATTGAATAAAACAGAAAAGGACACTGTTGACACACATCTCATAACTAAATTAACCCAATTTGGATTAAAATTGATTTTTAACATTGTGCGCTCCAAAAAACACCATTCGACTCTATCATAAGCCTTACTCATATCTAGTTTAAGAACAAAATGACCTTTTCTATCAGAAGTCTTATATTTCATATGATGGAAAGCTTCAAAAGCTAAAAGAGCATAGTCAGTAATAAGACGACCTGACACAAAAGCAAATTGAGATTCATGAATAATATAAGGCAGAATAGATTTCAACCTATTAGCTATAACCTTGGTAATTAATTTGAAAATCACATTACATAGACGAATAGGACGAAAGTCTTTAGTTGATATAGGATTTATTACTTTAGGAATTAAGGTAATAAAAGTGTGGTTGATAGAAGCTAGAGACACACCATCATTAAGAACAGAAAGGATTTTTTTCTCAATAGAAGGGCCTACAATATACCAAAATTTATGAAAGAAGAGAGGAGGCATACCGTTCAGGCTTGGGACCTTCGAAGGGTGCATATGTTTAAGAGCTAAACGAATTTCATCTTTCGAATATGGTTCAGACAAAGATGCATTCATATCCGCATTAATTCACTTTAGACTTTACAGTGTCCATGGCATCTTCGAAATCATATGGGTTAGAGGAAGCAAAGAGCTGCTTATCGTAATCTGTAAGAATGCGAGCTATATTCCTTGAATCCATATAGACGGACCCATCCTCATTCTGGATTTTGCTAATAGTATTTTTCTTATGACAGAAATTCAACTTTAAATGGAAGAAAGAGGTGTTCTTATCATCGTCTTTTAGCCAAAGGACCCTAGGTCGCTGATTCCACATCAGTTCCTTCTGAAAGAGTAATTCTCGCATCTGAGTTTTAATGACATGACGGTGCTGAATACTAATCTCAATCTGCAAGCCAGTTTGTAATTGATGTAATTGCTTTTAGCAATATGCGATTTAGCGATTAATGGAGCCGAAGTGTTCTCTTTCCCAAGACTTAAGAGCTTGCCCACAATAGGATAAACAATCCTCAACATACCTGGTCTAATACAAATATGATGAATCTATCCAAGCCTTATCCACTGCCTGCTGGCAAGAGGGATCACGTAACCACATAGACTCAAATTGGAAAGGTCGGTTCCTACTCCTTTTCTCACGACTAGAAGGTTGCAAAGACAGGTATATAGGGCAGTGGTCAAATCCATATCTGTAAAGATGGTCGGCCTTATAACTTGGAAAAGCCTCAATCCATTCAACATTTGCTGTGAACCGATCTAGCCTCTCTTTGATAACATTGACACCATACTGACCATTATTCCAAGTGTATTTGCAGCCTGCATAGCCCAGATGTGATAGATTGCAGTAATCCAGGGCATTATGGAAAGCATCTAACTTCTTTTGATCCTTGGTGTTCCCCCCCACTTTCTCTGCATGGTAAAGAACCTCATTAAAATCGCCTGCACAAAGCCATGGTAAAGGACACTACGACATAAGGCTACACAGGAGCTCCCAAGTTAACGATTTTCTATGTTCTTCATGCCAACCATAAACCCCTGTAAGCCTCCACCGACCATCCACTGCAGCATCAATGTGGTGAATAGATGAGGAAAACACATGAATATTCAGATTTGTCAACCACAATGGGCTAACACACCCACGCCGACCAAACTCACGATCATAAGAGACTGAAAAGCCATTATTTAAACCACACTTTTTTGTAATTTGCTCCATTTTAAGAGTCATTTTCTTAGTTTCCATAAGGAACAACATAATGGGTCCTTTTTGCTTAATAAGAAACTCCAATTGGCGAATTGCATGAGGGTTCCCTAGCCCCCAATAATTCCAAGCTAGAAGACTCATAATGTTCAGCGGGACCGACTTGCGGTCACCACCGTTACCGTCACATTAGAAGTGTCAGAATCATTTGGACTTTTGGTGAGGACAACAATCTCCATAGTTGAAGCCAATAGAGCTCCAACATCACCTTTACGTTTGCCATGTTTAAAAGGAGACCCAAAAACATCAAACCTGACCGCATTCCTAGCCTTTCTGTTCCAACAAGCAGTTTTTTTGGATTTTCCAGAAGCTGACCCAATGGCAACATCATGTGAAATATCCACCAATGGTGGGGTAATAGGGTGAGAATTTGGTTGAGGTGGAGAGACAGAAACATGGGATGGGGTAGTCATAATAACCTCATGTAAGGTAGGAGTAGAGGAAAGGGGATCAAACTTAATGTCCGAGAGAGAGGGTATATAGGGCTAGTTCAGATCAAAAGAAAAAGGAGGGGAGAGGTTGAGTGGCAGGAGTCGGAGCAAGAGGTAAGGTGGTAGTATCCATCCCGGGTTTATTATAGATTGAATGAGTCTGGGCAGGGAGGGTTATAAGAACAGGATTCACTATAATGGGAACAGAGTTGCGAGGGGGAGACACAAAGGTAGGAGAAGAGGCATCGAGGGTGGTATGAGCAGCGGCACAAGTAGGTTGGGCAACAGGACTAGGTTGCATGTTCATATCCCTAAGTTGATTAAGGATGGAATCTTTCAAAGAGGTGTCAATCAAGGGGCCTGTAGCCACACACTGAGTATCAAATTGAGTCCCCTTCCCTTTAGGAACAGATGAAGAAGTCAGAACTGGTTTAAAAACTAACTTGCGCTTAGTGTCCAACCTGTGGTTGTTGGAAAAAGTGATTTTGCCACTTCGTCTCAAAGTGGATGCCTGCAAACCCTCACCATAATGCATCACAGCTTCATTAGCTCCTGTCTTGGTTATGGAATCGTCATAGTGTTTAAAAGAATGACCACACTTGCCACAATTGTAGCAAAACATTGGTAGACCTTCATGCTTAAAAGGTACCCAAATTGTATTACGCATAAATTTTATAGAGGTGCCTCTGAAAAGGGCTTGATAGAGGTCCACAGAAACTTGAAAATGAAGGAATTTACTCCACCCTTGCTCATCATCCTTATAACATTCCCTAAACACTTCCATCTTACTACTTATAAGCTTAGCAACTGATTCAGACATACAACATAGGGCGGATCATAAGCTCAAATCCATAATGGAGAATGGGAGAAAGCTATAATTGAAGGTTGCTCTGTTCCTTGTACTTCCTTTAAAATGAGAATATTCTTTTCAAATTGCCAAGGTTCATTCTCCAAGATTGACTGCATATCTTTCCAATGAGAAAATTGGAACAAAAATACCTCATTTCCCCATTCTCTAACAATAACACCATGCTGAGCCTTCCAAACCCTAACCATAGTATCCATTACATGGGTAAATTTTACAATCAAAATTTAGCAGCAAAAAATTTATCGCTAAATGTCAAAATTTTATTTTTAAATACAGATTTCCTTCTTTGACATTTTATTTTTAAATATAGATTTCCTTCTTTTTCTCCCATTACTCCTTCCTCATTAGAAAATCACTATAAGAATCTTGATTTCACCATTTCTATATTGATTTCCCCTGGAAATGGTACTAATCAAATATAGAAAAATAAGTTATGAGAAGTTAAATTTTATATTGATTAATATATTTAAAAATAACGTTTTAAAAGAATCTTCTGTAAAATTAAATTTTAATTAATTAATCCCATTATACACTTAATATATACTTTTAATTAATAAACTATTTAATTGAATAAATATCTATATAACAAAATCATATGATAGAGATTAATTAGTATTACTAATTAATAAAATTAAAACAATAGACCGTATTTCATAAAAATATTAAAGTTCAGAGTTTTTTTTTTTTTAGTATACATGGATATGTGACTTAGTACTGGCATTAGATATTGGATGTTATAGGGCAACTTGTGAGAAATAACTGTTATACTAGCATGAAATTGACGGAAGACAAATAGATGATAGAATTGATATAGAAAATTAAATACATAGTATTGATTAATAAAATTAAAAGAATTGGGTAAAATTGATAAAAAGGTAAAAATTTAGGCTTTTTTGTTACTAGGCCATTTTTTATAAACTGTTTTAACTTATTTTTTTCTTGTTAATAAGAAAAACCAGCCCACTTGCCCGAATCAATTTTTTTTTCATTTTCTTTTCTTAAACTGGGTCTCCTTCATCTTGGAATCTCTCATGTTTGGTATTTTGACATCGAAGTATCTACGCAAGACATGGTCTGATTGAGTGTCCAATTTCCAAGTCTTTCAAGGCTTAATCTTGAAATTGAATGCGTCAAAAGACTTTAATCCAACTCACATATTTTGTCAACTCTTAACTAGTCAACGAGTTAGGCAGATTATATATAATCATAATAATATACAATAATTTAGAAAATATTACAATTAAAATATATATTTTGACATGACAATTAAAATCTATATTGTTATAAAAATGAATCTAAATTTACTAAACATTTTAATTAATCTTTCAAGTCACTAGATATTAGCTATTTGTGAGAGAAGTTAAAATTATTAAAAAACACTTTATCATAGTGGTTGAAGTTGATATCTAAGAGTCTGTTCGGCAAAATTAGTTGTTTTGATAGCTGTTAATTGTTTTAGTGGCGTTTAGCTGTTAATTGTTTAAATAGCGTTTCATGAAACGCAAAAAGCTAAATGTTACATGAGTTAACTTTTCATAAAAAACTACAATAACTTCTAAAAACTAGTCCAAACCTTATGTTATTGAACAGCTTTTTAAGCACCATTCAACATTTTGACTAGTCAAAACTCGTAATGTTACTCAAAAAACTGTTGCCGAACATAACCGTAGGCTCTTTCTAACAACAACGTTTAGAGTAGCATTTAATGTTTTAACTGAGTCAAAATAATATATTAATTAATTATATTATTTGACAATATAACATTTATCCTAGTGTTTAGAGTTTAATATTATATTACCTAACATTTAGCATTTCACACTTATCAATTAACAATTTTTTTGCAACTTATATCCTTAATTTAAAACCTTCCGCTTATTCCTTCTAAAAAAAAACCTTTTGTTTATCAGTTGCTTAATTAAACAGCTATTTTGCAGAACAATTTTTCTTTACATATAACTAATACCTAACAAGGATTAGCCATAACATCTAAAATTGCTAACAGTTACTAAGGGTCTATTTGGCAAAATTAACTGTTTTGGTAGTTGTTTGCTATTTTCAGTAGTGTTCATTTGTTAGCTGTTTAAGTAGCTTTTCATAAATATTAAAAGTTGAACATTATATAGGTTAATTCTTTATAAAATACTACCTTAATATCTAAAAGTTAATTTAAACACTATGTTATAGGACACTAAAAAATAACATTTAGAGTTTTAACCTGTCAAAATGCTAAAAATTACTTAAAAAGTTATTGCCGAAGACAACCTAATGTCTATTTGGTAAATTTAGCTGTTCTAATAGCTATTAATTGTTTTAATAACTGTCAGTTGTTTTACTGGTAGTTAGCTGTTAAATATTAGCTGTTGGTGGTTAATGATTATATGACAATTTATAATAAAAGTGTTTGGTACAAATAACTATTTGATTAATTGTTTGATTTAAAACGATAAAAAAAAGGTATGAAAGTCAGGAATGAGGTAAAGATAAGTGATGAATATAGGCGTCATAAAGAAATTATAGAACACTAAATGTTAATAAAGAGAATGTTTTATAAAATACTATTTCAAATTCTAAATGCTAGGATAGATATTGTATTACCAGACACTATAATTAATTAAGCTATTGTTTCAATCCTGTTGCATTTGTAAATTTTGTACTCTCTCTCTAAATATTTGCATTATATTCAATTCGTACCTGTGTTCGCTTTAAATTGCATTTGTAAATTTTGTGTTCATAGATTGATCTGTTTTGACTTATTTGTAGTTAAATGTTTAAATATACCCTTTAATTTTACAATCTTGTTGGCTGAAGGTCACATGTCCTAAAGATTTTAATAATTAACAAAATAAATAAATCTAATATTATGTATGTGTAGGGACGGACATAGGATTCAAAACAAAGGGAGGGGTTGAGGGTGAGGGAGGATAAAAACGGATGCACGCAGATTCATAACTGGGGTATAAATATTCATAGAACAAAATTTAATATATATATATATAGTAATTGATATTTATTATAAAATAATCTCAAAATGCATTATATTTAATATATATATAACATATTATAAGGGATGCGTCTTTCATTTAAATTACGAGAATCTGCAATAAATGAATCTTTTGAAAATTAGTTTAAAAGATTTAAAAGATTTTTTATTTTTATGACGCAAAGACGGAAGATTAAATTAATTAGTTTATGAGAATTATTAGGATAGAGAAATTTATGTTATTATAAGCATAAATTTTTTACATTTTAAATGTTTCTTTCAAAAATTATTTTTGAAATCTCTTTTGTGAAAACTCTAGAGGGAAAATGCCTTTTGAAAATTGTGTTTCATGGAAATCAAAATGCAAAAAGTTTTTGAAATCATTAAGAATAGATGCAAGACAACAACATTCTTTGAACTGCTAAAGGTTAATATACTATTAAAAGATCCTAACCAAAATTTATACGAAGGAAAATAATATAAAAGCAGCAGAAAGAACCTGCCTGCATATTGAACATACTAACTTCCTTTCAAAAAAAACAACATACTAATTACCCTTTCCCCTCCCTTATCCTTCCATTAATTACCCTTCTCTCACCCTCCAAACAGAGTGTAACGCTACTCCTTGGCTCAGGGGCTACGTACTCCAAGCCTTTCTCTCAAGTACTAGAATATATCATTTTTCAGTAGCTCGATTGTCAGCATAAACTTTTGTGCTTTCCTTTTGCTCCATATAAACTTTCCCTTTTGTTAGTAATTCCTTATCCACAAAGCTTGATTTGCGACTGATACAGCCGTCACCAATACACTCTACTTCTTGCTTCTTTGACATGAGGAGAAACAACGAAACCAAATGGCTATCAGAAAATCCATAAAAACTGAAATTTTGAACTTGATTGTGCCTTTAATATAATATATCTAACCACAGCGAGGAGAAACCGAAGATTTGCAACATTGACAGAGTTGGAGTTACATGCCAGCTAGTGCCCACCTCAAACCAAAATTATGTTATATACCAAAATTTCAGGGACCAACTTAATGCTATTAGGTTTACTAGGAGAAAGCACCCACAGTGAGCGGATCACTTCATTATCAGATTATATATTATATATTTTTTTGAGATTAATAATGAATTATATATTCTTTGCAGAAAAGTTCAAAATTAATGTAAAGAACTTGGCAATACAATTTAAAAAAAAAAAATACAGAACTAATATGCAGTGAACCAAATCGATAGCTGCTTTATAACCTCAGCTTGCTTATATAAATAAAAGTGAAATTCTAAAATTTTAAAATTATATATTTTTGAATTTCGAACCAAGTAAAAATAAATTTTAATTATTAGAAGGATACTGATAAGATATATTATTTTATCTTAACCACATATATATATATATATATATATATATAGAATAAAAAAATATTTTTCTAACTAATTATTTATTTATAGAAAACTAAAAAATAAGATAAAAAACTTAAAATTTTGTGAAAAAAGAGAAATAAGAATACATAAAGGATAGATATTTTTGTGGAGATATTTTTTTATTCAAGATCATATAGATATATAGATAGATGGATGGATAGATAGATTTTAGATTTAAAAAACAATGGTTTTCTAACTAAATACTTAAAAAAATTATGGTTTTTTTTTATTAAAATGTATGTTTTAGGTTTTTACTCGAGTTGTATGATTTTTGAATGAGTTTTTAGATTACAAAAAGATTTTTAGAAACCTAGGAGAAATAAAATAAAATTAAGGCTTTAGTTATTATGGTTTGTAATTAAATCTTTAATGGAAAATCAAATCACTCGTCTCGTCTCACACATCAGTCAACATATAACACGATCCATTTAAATTTATATTATAAATATATATGATTCATGTATAACACAAATCCATTTAATTTCAATTCTAATCCGTTTAATTTACATGTTAGGTAAATCGTGATATTATAAATATGTAATTAATGCATGATGCAAATTCGTTTAGTCTCAACTCTAATTTATTTAAATTACGCGTTAGGTAAACCCTAATCTACAAATAGCAAAATTAAACAAGTAAGTGTAAATAATGACTAAATATTAATAAATACAAATGATGTGCAATGTACATATTGAAAAAGTAGTTATAATAAAATATTATTTTTAAGTATTAGAGGAGGGTGGATTGAAATTTAGATTTATTGTCAGGTACAAGAACGGCACCACAATATGTATATTAGGGTCAATTGAGCCCACTCAATTTTTTAAAAAATATTTATAAAATAGGATTAAATTGGTAAAAAAAATTAAAAATATATATATATTAAGTGAAAAATTTCGGAGTTTTTAATTTAATCGACCCTATTAAAAATCAATTAAATAAAATGAAACACTAGAAAATATTTTTAGCTTAGCACTGTCGGTAATATATACATTTATCACTAGACTATATTTTAGTATGCTAATAAAAATACTCCTTAATTTTACTAAATTACCCATTATCTCACCTAATCACTTTAATATCTCTCCATGAAGCTACTAGCAAAATTAAGAGACAAAAAGAGAGGTGATAAGATGGTCTTATAGAATTATAAAAACAAAATAGTTATTGTGTTTAGCAGAGATAAAAGGTAAAATAAGAAAAAAATAATTATTAATTCTTAAGTCTTCTCAAAATGATAAATAATTTTGAATAAAACTTCTAGAGAGTGACAAATAAAAATGAATAAATGGAGACAAAGTTCAAAATTTAAATATAGAAAACTAAATACATTATTGGCTACATTTAGTATACGTAGAAGAAAGAAATATATAATGGAGTGGAATGGTAATGGGAGTATTTATTATATATTTTAGTCTAATTATATTTAGAGTATTTTGCTTCAACTTTATACTTAATTTTGAATTATTAGTATTTATTTATCAATTAGGTATAGTTGAAGTGAGTTTTGTGAATAAATGCTTTAGTTTAGGAATTTCCAACATTTTCGTAATTTCCACCCTTCTTGTAATCCTAATTTAGGATTTAGTAGAGTTGTAGATGTCCAAATCTCATGCTACATGAAACATTAGAAAGTTAAGGCAATTGCTGCAAATGTCCAAATCTCATGCAGCCCTTAAAGAGTTCCAAAACAGCTGCAAATCCAGATTAGAAGTTCAGGCCTGGAGTTAAACATCCAGTTTTGGTCACGTCTAGAGTACGAGGTGACCATGTGAAGCAAAGCTAGGCCCAATGGAATCCTACGATCTGCATCTACAACTTTCACAAGAGCTGAAAATAAAAAAAGCAACATTTTGAGACTCAAAAGTACCAGTGAAGAGTCAGAGTCAGGCTGGATTATGAGGCAGAACCAGTTCTGATTTTTAGCCATATCTTGGAGTATAGACCTTGGGTTTAGAAAAGGTCAGACTCGTTAGAAATCTGAGATGAAGAGCCACACTTTTCATGAAGGAGTCAGAGGCTGAATTGATAAGGAGGACATTCAAAAATAATCATAAAATCAGTAGAAGAAATTTGAAATATTTTTTATTATTCGTGAGAGATTTTTTATTGAAGTTCTTATCATGCTTTTAAGTAGGAGAATGTTGGATTTTTCTTAGTCTTTATTATTTTGTTTCTTTCCTGTAATTGAAAAAAATAAATGTGAGTGGTTAAAAATTAAAATTCAATTCAATTTGTGAGACCAGATTTAATTTTACTTTACCTTTTAATTAAATATCTTATTGTTTTCTGTATCCTTTGTATGCAAATGCTTAAGTAGTTAACTAAGGGAGGCCTATTAGTTTATTATTTTATATAATTATATTGGAGATAAAATTAATTATTATAAACAACAAGAAAAGGGGATTTATTCGACATCGATGCTATAAATTTATCAAACTGATTAAATTAACTCGATAAATTTAGTAAATTAAATTTGATGTATTCGACATCAATCAAAATTTTGGTGTTGTTGCCGGGGCTTGATATTTAAATTGAATTTTGTGTTTTTATATTTGTTTTGATTGTTTTAATTCAAAGGTTGCCTTATATGTATTGATGTTTATGAAGGTTTTTTAGTATTACTATTCACGGTGAAAATTTTAGTTGAATTAGGAGGGTGATGAGTACTCGTTTTGAAGGAAACGACATTCTGAATAATGCTAGTGAACCCAAATTGGCTACACTAGCCCCAACTTCTCGAGGGCAAATTTCATCGCTTTCTAGGGTTTTGAGGAACTTTCATATTTCTGTTTATAATTTTCCATTTTTTTGGGAAAATTATTAGTTTATTATACAATCCTCTCTGTCTAGTAATTTGATATTTCACCCAGAAGTTGTGAAAATAGCTAAGCAGTTGATAAAAAAAGGCTAAACAAGGTAGATAGGCTCAAACTCAACAAGTCTTGTGGTTCAAGTTGAAGCAGAAATTGTTTCAGATAATAGTGTTATAGGCAATAGAATCAATTCATCAAGACAACCAGTTTCTGATATAGGAAACGAAATCATGGCTGCTAGGACTTTAAAGGAGTTGGCTGCTTCTGACTAAAACCAACAGCTTTTGTGTGTTCAGTTACCGGCTTTAGATGTTGCTCTTAAATTAAAGCCTGGACTGATTCATTTGTTGCCTTTAGTATCATGGTCTTGTAGGTGAGGGTCCTCATAAATATCTTAAGGAATTTCATGTGGTGTGTTCGAGAATGAAGCCTTAAGGCACTTCAGAGGGGCACATTACGCTTTGGGCTTTTCCTTTTTCATTGGAGGATACAACCAAGGATTAGCTATATTACCTTCCTTCAGGTTCTGTCATTTCATGGAATGAGATGAAGCCATTGTTTTTGGAGAAATATTTCCTAATTTTTCATGCTACAAATGTAAGGAAGCACAATGAGAAAGCTTACATAAGTATTATGAACGTTTTATGAAGCTTGGTGCAATATGCCCACACCATCAGATTAGTGATCAACTTTTGATTTAATATCTTTCTAAGGGTTTGTTGCCAGTGGTAGGAATATGATAGATGTTGCTAGCGGAGGAGCTTTGGTGGATAAGACTTTGGATGATGCTAAGCATCTTATTTCAAATATGGTTGCCAATATATAACAATTTGGGATAAGAATGGATCACACACCCCAGAAAGTTAATGAGGTTAAATCTAATCGTAAGAAACAAATTTCTGAATTATCTCCTTTGGTGAGTCAATTGGCATATGGAATATGCAAACAGCTAAAGTGTGTGAAATTTGCTTGATCTCAGATCATGCTACTGACATGTCCTAAATTGCAAGATGATGAGTCAATTCAGCAAGCTAATGTAATAGAAAATTTTGGACGACGTATGTATCCTTTTCTAATTTTTACAAGCCAGGATGGCATGATCATCCAAATTTGAGTTACGAAAATAATTGACAACAGCAGCAGCCTGGACAGAACGTCAAGCCCCTCCTAACCAAATTATGTCTTTAAATGAAATTATTTAAGCCTTAACTAACAGCACTCAATAGTTTCAACAGGAGACTAGAAGCAGCATTCGAAATTTGGAAAGTAGGTTGGTCAACTTGCTACTTCAGTAACCGAAATCGAGGCTCAAGATTTAGGAAAATTGTCATCTCAGACAGTCATTAATATAAGGAGAATGCGAGTGCTATAGTCTTGCTGGTGGAAAAGAAGTTGAGTAAGTCCCTTGTACATTTGCAGAGGAAAAATTACGATTTTAGCTCTCTATTTTGCCAAAAACAACCAGCATACCTTTTATTTAAAAAAATACACTATTTTCTCTCTGTGTTTTGCCTCCGATGAACTATTACACCTTGTGTCTATTTTTCAACACTTATGCCGTTTGTCTACAGAGTCAAAGGTGAGAGATAGAGTTTTGTACCCTTAATCACATGTAATTTTCCTTTCTTTATTATTATTAATATTTTTATTTTGGGCTAATGCCACTTCAATACCCAGGCCACATTAACCTTCTTTAGAATCGTGTACTCTACCATTTGTCGCAAATTGTCAAACACAAGATCTCTTATGCTATTATTATCCTTCCCACCCTTCAATAAGGTTACAACACCTCTTAGATAGTTCTTGAAGTTGAAGTTCGACAGGGTCACCTCTTATTATTAATGAATTATATTTTTAAGAAAAAATTAATAAATAAAAGGGACAGATTAGAATAGTTCATATATTCATATAATTCTAAATCAAAAAAAATTTTAAAATATGTGATATAGACTTATTTGGACTTGAGCGAACCAATACTAAACGATTAATACTAACAAATTAGCTAACTAAGTTGCGACCCTTGTATCCTTTTGTGGATTTAATATTTATTTGATATGAGATTGTTGGCGCTTATGTTTTAAAGTCAAAACTCTCGCAAAAACTATGAGCTAAAAGTCTCAGTATATCCACTTTATATATATATCTTTTGTATCTCAATCTATGAATGGGCTCTCAACCTTCTGTTTTTAATGTCGAAGTCCTGCAAAAACTATGAGCTAAAGGTGAGTCTCTTTTTAGCTAAAGGTGGACATCATCCGAACACAACAAGCAGCGAAGCTCAAATTCACCTAATTTTGGTAGGATGATTACTTGCCATACCCATAGCTCCATAAGTTTTTAATATTTTTTTTTTTTTTGGTTACGATCTCTTAGTTGCTGTAAGTGACATATATCAAAAAATTTTCCACAGTCCAAATTATTTCTATCTTGTAAATTTTTTTTTTATTTAGGGGATCACTTTAATTCTACAACCTTGAGTGGTTTGTAGAATTATGTCTCTCTCTCATGCATTTCTCTCTACTATCCACAAAATCTATTTTTTGTATTTTCCATCAATTGTCCATAAAATATCTCCAACATTTCTATCAAGAACGAAAAGAACAAACACAGGAACTTAAACTTAGAAATATATTTTTTTTAAAGTATAATCTACTGTAGCATTCTTTTGGGAGGCTAAAGCCATACCTTGATGTCATTTAGGAATTCGAATAGGCAAAAGAAAAAAAAAAAATTATTCTGGCTCAGAAAAGTCCAATTCAATTTGAAAAGGTGAAATTTTTTTTGTGTTAATGTGTATTTTGTTTTTTTAGTATATGATGATATAAACAGAGACAAAAGAGAAGAAAAGAGGGAGGTTTGTCATTCTACAGTGTATGATCCATTTTGGTGCCAGTGACATCGAGAGGTCTGATGTCCATGCGAGCTGTGGCTTCAATGGCACTGAAAACAAGAGAGGGGCTGTTGCGTTGTGGGGAGGAGCTGAATCGCTTATCATTTCCATGCGAGCAAATTATCGACTGTTTGACCAAAAACTTGGAAGTAGATTTTTATATCTCTGTCCTTTACATAAAAATGAGGATGAGAGGGAATAATGAGATTATCTATATTAATTTTAGTGAAATTTCAAAAATATTAAAATAGTTTTAGCCGCGGTCTAATTCAAAAATTATATTTTATAATAATAGAGTTTGAATAAGTGGTTTGACACTCTTAAGTGAGCTCGAAGATTCAATTTTCATAGATGAAGTAAATACTCACTGAGAGTAGGCATGACCGCGGTTTCAAAACCGTTGATTTCGATTTTAAAACCGTCAGTTTCGATTTAAAAAAATAAAATCGGAATCAAACCGCTTTTAAAAAGTTTTAAAGACAATTTTAAAACCACCGATTTCAGTTCGGTTCCAGTTCAGAAGCAAAATTATATAACTTTTTTTTCGACTTTTTAAATTTTTTTAGCTAAATAAGAAAATTAAAAACAAGTGATAGTATTAAATTATAAAAGGACTAAAAGAGTAAATTAATAGTTTTAAAATTTATTAAAAAATTACAACTACAAATTTTTTTATTCCAAAAAATACCTTCTAATTGCCTTTTTTTATCGTTGTAAGAGAGAAAAATGTCTTTTTAATTTATTTGAGAGTTAAAAATAAATCTTAAATAAATATTATCTAATTTATATGTAAAAACATATATTATAAATGGTAAAAGATTTAAATTAAAAATATTTAAATGAGAAGCAATTTTTTTCTCTTTTTCAACTTATAATTTATAAGTTATATTTATACTAATAAATTTTAAGATGATGGTAAAATTATTGCATTTGATGATGAAAAATAGAATTAATTTTCACAATTAAAAACTATGTGTGAAGTTTAATATACATATATATATTAACGGTTTCAAACCCTAAATATAAGAAACCGCAACTGAACCTTAAATTGCTGATTTCGGTTACGGTTTGAAAACTTGAATTGTTGACCACAGTTCGATTTCGATTTTGATCGATTCGATTCTGGTTTAATTTTTTTGAACCGTGGTTATGTCTAATTGAGAACACTTTATCCCTTGTGGGTCAATTCAGTCCAAATAGGATTTAGTTTTAGCTCAGTAGACTCGGGATGCCTATAGTTAAAAAAAAATTACAATTTTATTCTTTGATTTGATATAATTATTAAAAATTAATTTTCAAATATATACATGTAGATAATAAAAAAAAGTATACTCTTTTTTAAAATTGAGGATTTATATTGGGAGAATAAAATGTTTCTTTTATGTAATTTTTTATTAATTAATTAACTTATTTATTTATTTTAAATTTGCAACTTAGAAAAATAGAGAAATAAAATTAGACCATAGCATTATTTACTTTTTAATTTTCATTTATTCATTTGGCTATATTTTTTTTTGTCTATTAACATCAAATTTCATTAAATTATAACATTTTCAGTTAAAAAAAAATTTATTTCTTATTGTATGTTGGGTTCTGAAAAGAATTTATTCTTGATAATAATTTGTTTAAATTTTTTTTTGTTATTGAATTAACTTATAACTATTATCACTTTAATTTAGTAAAAAGATTTATATCTCTTTTGCAATAAGTAGATAATCTCTTGATAATTAAATATTTTTAATTTTCTATTATATTTTAAATATATTTTACTCAAAAGAAAATAATATTTCTAAAGCTGGAGAAAAAAAAATTAAACTATAACTATATATTTCTATTTTGAGTCACTTTTTGAGGTTTTGTGAACTTGTGTGTGTGCATATACTGGGTGAGTAATATAGTCATTATTACAAAAATAATTACCATCATTAATTGATATCATTTGCTCATTTTTTTCTTTATCCAGCAATAAAAAATAATTTATTATTATTTTTCATTATAGTTATATGTAAATATTGATTTAGAATTGAAAGCAAGATATTAGAGATGAAGCGACGACTTAATTTTTTTTAGGCACTTATTAAAATTTTAAAAATCTGCATTTATAAATTAAAAATTAAATGATTAGATATAAAGATTGAATTGAATTTTATTTTAAAATTATTTTATTATAAGAAAAAATTAAATTAAGTATATAATAAATAACATTATAAGTAATTTATATGATAAAGTTCAATATAAATTAAGTAATTATATTTATTTTAATTTAAATAAAAACTCATATTTTAATATTATATAAATAAAAAAATTAAAAAATATAAATACACAACGAATATGGTCAATATATAATCCACGCCTTAAGGAAAAAAAAAAAAAAAAAAAAAAAAAGACTAGTTACTCAAATGAAAGTTAATGTATTTTAGGTGCTACTAGTGAAAATGAGCCCAGTCTGCAGTGTCGAAATCTGCAAAAACATGCATAAAGGCATATTTGGCAAAACTATGTGCACGTGTCGCCACGCCGACATTTGACCTATCTTTTATTTTTCTTGTCCACATTCATTTACTCTCCAATTTCACCGGTGTCGGCTGTAACCGGTCATCTCCTCAACTTGTACGGCAACTAGTTTCACGTCATTATTAATCGCAACCACTTTCTCACATTATTAGTGCCTCGTTCATTCAAGGCTCTAAAGGTAATATTTTCCTTTTTTTCATCTATATAATATTAAATAATAAATTTTTATTTAAATTAAATTAAATATAATTCATTAATTTAGATTAAATATTTACCGTATAAATTATTTATAATATTATTTTTTATATACTTGCTTCTATTTTTATATAATGAAATGGTTTCAAAATAAAATTCAATTTAATTCTTATATCTAATCCTTCAGTCTTTAATTTATAAATGAGATTCTTAAAATTTTGATAAATACTTAGAAAGAAAATCAAGTTATCACTCAATTTTCAACTATTGATTTCAAATCAATATTTATACACAGCCACAATGAAAAATTATAATAATTTTTTTTATTGATAGATAAAAAAAGAAATGAGAAAATAATTTGAATTAATAATGATAATTATTTTGGCTATAATGATAATATCACTTATTCAGTGCATTAGAGAAATAAATATATAAACATACGTATAAACTTTTGAAACTCAAAATAGAAATATATAGTTTTAAATTTTTTTTCAATTTCATAAATAATATTTTCTTTCAAGTCAAACATATTTAAAATACGAAAGAAAAAATGCTTAATCAGGAGGGTCATCTATTTATTAGAAGGGAGATATAAATCTCTTACTAAATTAAAGTGATAGTGGCTATAAATTAATTCAATGATGAAAAAGAACATAATAAATAATCAATTTTTATTAAAAATAAAAATCTTTTAAGAACTCCACATATAATAAAAAATAAATTTTATTAAAAAAATTATCAATTTGAATTTCAAAAATAACTTTGGAAATCCTATAATTTAATTAAATTTGATTTTGATGGACAAAAAAAAACTAAGTTAATAAATAAAAATTATAAAACAAATCATGTTAGATCCAATATTGGTCACTTAATGAATTTATTCAAATATTTTATTTTTCTATTGTTCTAAGTTGCAAATTTAAAATTAATTAATTAAGTAATAAAAAAATTTATATAAAACAAACATTATATATATATATATATATATATATATATATATATATATATATATATATATATCTGAATAAACCCACAATTTTTCCTGCAACCATATAAAAAGAGTATAATTTTTTTCTTTTGTATACTTATTTATTTAAAAAATAATTTTTAGAAATTATATTCAATCAAATAATAAAAGGTAATTTTTTTTTTTTGTCTTAACCACAAGTATCCCAAACTGACTGGATTAAAACTAAATACTGCTTGGATAAAGTGTTCTCAGTGAAAATTTACTCAATTCATGAGGATTGAACTTTCGACTATACCTAAGAGAGAAGAATGTTGAACTACTCATTCAAACACTCGTTGTTATAAAATATAATTTTCAAATTGGCTATAATTAGGGTTATTTTAGAATATTTTAAATTTCATCATGAGATGTAAAAAATCTCATTATTTTTCCCCTCATTCCCACTTTTATATATAGTATAATTATATAAATTAAGGAAAACAATGGTTTATTTCATTATCAAGAGAATTGTTCCTCATTGTTATTATTAAAATTTAAATTTAGTAAAATAATTATTTTTTAATTTATTAAGAAGGAATGTTAGGTTCGATTTTAGAAAACAATTTTGAAATGCACAAATTGAATTTATAAAGATATCATTGAACTCATATATGGAAAAAGAAATTTAATATTAATAGATAAATTGTTGCAACAATAAACTTAATTATTAATTTCTTTTAAAAGGGTTATTATTTAAAAATAGATAAATATAAATTGGATTAGGCCAAGGGTCCAAAAAATAATAAATACACATAGGAGCGACTTAAAAGTGAGCAAATGTGATTTCTATTACATAACATAACTCTAATGTGTCAGCTTAACATAAATAACATACCAAGTAGAGAGGAAGCTCAACTAAATAACCTCTGTTCTAATATCATTAATTTATATTTTATATACTTAAATGATTAAGTAATTATACGGAGATATATAAAGTTATATGAGTCAATATAACATAGCATTATGCAAACATTCAATTTGGAGGAATAATAATGAAAACTAGTTTCTATGAAAACTAGTTTGAAGAATCCTTTCTGGACAAGGTGGCTCAAGGTATAGAGGTGGAGATGGAGGATGACCCTCTTAATGACCCCAACTTCACTCTATCTGCTAATGATATCCTCATTGATAAATCTGGATTGGAGGAGACAATATTAAAAGAGCTATTGATAAATCTGGATTGGAGGAGACAATATTAGAAGAGCTATAGACCAGTCTAGTTAAAAAATGGTCCAAAACAGTTGTGGTACACTTATGGGGAAGGAGAATCGTGTATAAATCTTTATGCTCTAAGATTCAAACCTTGTGGAACCCTAATGGTCACCAGATCCTAGATCTTGGTAATAGCTTTGAACAAGCATTTTCGAAAAATGTTTTTGAAATATTAGATTAAACAGACAAGCGCTAGAATAATCCTTAACTAGCAAATAACCCTAAACAAGTGATATAATTTAATTTATTAGCAACAATAAAATTAGAAAGACCTTGCCCCATTCAATAACTTAACAAGCAAAGTTCATTTGAAATAGATAGTGAGTTTTCATAATATAATCTAAAAATCTGATCACAATCAAATTATATTATCTTCTACTGAGTCAATTTAGTTTAGACAATAAGAATTTAACTTTATTGATAGCTATATGCATTCATATTAGATTGAACAAATAATACGAAGACAAAAGAGTTGGAGTTTCTCATCAAATCCAGAAAACACACAAAAGTCAATCAAAATTAAAGAAGAAAATTATTGCACTAAGATCTCACAATCTTGAAGAATTCCTACTTGAAATTAACCTTTGACTGAAAAAATAAGTTCAACCACTCATGGCTATGATGAAAACAAAGAATAATAAATCCTAAAAAGAGCTATTACTATATTTAAAAGTGAGAAGAAGAGATGATCCTCAATAAGATTTTAGATCCTATATATAACAAAGAAAAGAAAACCCTACGAGAATGAAATATCTTTGAAAATATAAATATTTAAATTGAGTATCTATCCTAATCCCTTGATTGGTGGACCAGTTATATTTTAAACGATTTTTTCGTAGCTGGAAAAGATTTCCAACATCTCTGCTCACATGCCCACTATGCTTGCCCAAGCGCAATCTAAAAACTTTCAAACGATTCTGTTGTGGTTCTTGCTCTGTAATGCTTTCCCAAGTGCAATCTCAATAATTTCAAGGGGTTTTATTCTGCTTCGGACTGTTCTCCTCTTATGCTTGCCCAAGCGTAAGTTCGAAACTTCTAGGAATCTAGCTCCAACTCGGTATATTTCATCAAAAACTCCAAAAATCGATCTCCATGGCTTCTTTTTAAATAAATTTAGCATAACCTGTGGAAAACATGAAAATCCTCATTTTGATAAAAAAGTATCCATAAATAATAATTAAACAAAGGATATTCTATTCTAAATTAACTAGTTATCAAATCACCTATGGTAAAATAATTTCTAGTTAGTTTGTCCTATTTGTTTGGGTTAGGGTTTCAAAGTAGAGAAATTGAAGGTGAGATTGATTTTGATGTTAACAAGTGATATAAACATTATTTGAAATGTTAATTAGTTGCTATTGGATGAATAACATATGAATTAAGGTTCAATTTCATTGAAATGAGAAGAATCATACCTAAGGATAAGGAGGGAAGTTCTGTCAGTTTGAAATGATGGAAAATATTTTTATTTCGAAGAGAAAACAATATTTTAGATTAAGGATGGAAGTTCTATCAGTTCGAAATGATCATAGAAATGATCATTTCAAAGAGTAAATCATATCTGAGGCTAAGGTGGACGTTTGGCCAACATGAGATGATCATGGAAATAATCATTTCATTTTGAGTTAACAGGTTTAATTTATTAATCAAGCATTCTAATAATGTTATTAAGTGTTGGTTTAGAAGGAGTTATGATTAAATTAGGATTTTCATACTTATACGGTTGTAGAGGTTTAAGGAACTTAAGAAATATTCATTATTTGGTGTAATATTTGATGAATTTTTAATGATGTTAAATAGTGAATAATTGATTGAGTTAAGAATATAGGATTGTTAAGTTAGTGTTAAAGAATATGTGAAATTTTCTGAGACAAAAAAAAAAATACAAAGAGAAATAAAGATGTTAAGCATTTAAGTCATGCACTCTAAGTATTTATTAAATATCTAAATGAGTATTCATATGCTTGCTTACTCATATGCGTCAAAGGGTCCTAAAAGGAAATGAAGGTGGAGGCTCTTACAAGCCTTGATACTACTGCACTATATACTATGAGTAAAAGCATATAATATTTAATTGTATATAATGCATGAATGTTTTTAATATTTATTATGTAACATGCCAAATTTGATAATGCCAAGATAAGAACATGATTCTTATATTGGAAAAAGGTACGCTAAGCAAAAAGGTACGCATTATTCTGAGGCCGATGTGCTTAATCTGTATTTGTAAATCTATCAAACTCTGCATATGAGATAAAAGGAATTTATTACTGTCATTACCAACTCGTGAATCTGATCTATATTTGGAGCTCCATATTCACAAATCTATTATTTGGAGCTGCATGCTCATAAATTTGATATCTTGAGCTATAAGCTCAAAATCTGAACCTAGAGCTGCATACTCAAAATATCTGATATGAAAGCTAGCCAACTAAATTTGATATTTGAAATTTGTGATCTGATACCCCAGGGACGAGTTTGGTTTGACAAGTCATAACATAAATGATCTAACAATTATCTACATCATGCTTTCAAGTTAAGCTTCTGCAATATTAAATCTGCGATGATGATCTATCTTTGTTACTCTTAATTATGTCGATTATTATCTATACTCTTTTATTGTGAGTGAAGTGGTTAATGTTTACTATTATCTGACAATGAATAATCTTGGGTATTGATGGCCTAAGGAGTTTGAAATGTTTTTAATTATTGGGAGTGAACTGTGTGTCTTGATTGAGATGCTTGGTATTTATTATATAATTAATAATTACTATGATGATTTACACAGTGAGTGGCATCTTATATAAAATGCTAATGTTTTTTTAGATTTTGGCACTAGGAGGCGTTAGCAGTCAAAATTCTATTTGTTCAGACAAACAAAAATGGAACAAAGGTCGGATCAGTTGTATCTACATATATCACCTCTTAAGTTTTGTAAATATGTTTTGTATGAGTTAAACTCCTTAACATCCACCATGTATTAAGTAAATCTTATATTATATTTGGTCATGTATATATTTATATATGACTATATGTGAAAAGTAAGAAATTTTCTAATATTAGCTTCCACTGTCAAACACAAGTGCGACTTATACTTCTATAAATGAATATGCATAATATGTTATGCAGCATTTCAACACTATTTATCTTTAGTTACATGGTGCTAGCATATTACATAATATATGTCGTGGAGCCCCAATTATTAGCCACTTGTTGTTTGCAGATGATGTCTTCTTCTTCTTTTGAGTGCTGGCATCGAAAGCATTCATTATAAAACATTGTAGCAAGTTAATTTTAGTAAGTCAGAAATCCACTTTAGTGCCAATACTAGAGTTGATATGTAGGATATTATTTGCAATCTGCTTGTTGTGAGCAAGGCAATAAAATTTTCTAATTATTTAAGACTACCATTTGTAATTGGAAAAAGTAAGAAGTTGGTTTTTAAATTGTTGTTGATAAGTTGTTGAAATGAATCTAAGAATGGAAGCGAAAGATGTTGTTACGGGGGGAAAGAGATTTTATTGAAAATGGTTGCCTAAGCAATCCCTAACTATTTAACGACTGTATTCTTACTTCCAACTGCAATTTGCAATACCATTAAGAAGGCGATGAATGTTTTATGGTAGCATAATGGAGATAATGAGAAGGTTGGGATTCGGTTGGCTTCATAGAACAATTTATGCAAATGAAAGATGATGGAGGGGTAGGTTTTAAGAGTTTATGAGATTTTAGTATTGTTTTATTGGCCAAGCAAGGATGGCATTTATTGTGTGACATAAATGCTCTAGTTACTAGTATACAAAGCTAGGTATTTTGTTGATAGTTCCTTTCTTGATGTCGAGCTTAGAAATAAGCCACGTTATATTTGGCGAAGTGTATTAGCAAGCAAGTCTTTATTAAGGAATGGTTAATTAAGACGAATAGGAGATGGAAAGGTTACTGAGGTTTTTACCTCTCCAAGGTTGCCTAACATTTATAGTCCCTAAGTTGTTTCACCAAATACTATAGGCTTGGATGAAGTTTACGGAGTAGATTTAATGCTTCTAGGTCAAGGTGGATGGGATATGGAGACCTTGCATTTGCTTTTTACAGTACAAGAAATTCGACAGATTGAACAAATCCCTTTTAAATTCCATGGAGTCAATGATGGCTAGTATTAGGTGTGATTTAAAGGGCATTTACAAAGTCAAATCTAGTTATTGGTGTCTCTATAATTTGTGAAACTATCAAACCTTGTTTACCTTAGAGTTTTGGTATAAGACTAAGGTTTTGAATTTTATTTGGCATCTGGCAACAGGTTTCTTACCTATAAAAGTGAATTTGATCAAGAAACAAGTTAATGTGGATTCTATGTGCACAATGTGTACCATGGTGGAGGAGTCGACTGTGCATCTCTTCTTGCATTGTCAATTTTTGGTAGCATGTTGACAACTGTCAGGTTCTGAATGGAGGACACAACATGGTAGTATCGATTGTTGGTATTGGAGGTGTTTGAGAGTTATGATAGAGAGAAAATTTGTTAAGTGCTTATGATAGAATAGGAGTTACTGCAGCAAAGGAATCAAGTTGTGTGGTGGGGCTATGGAAGGATAACAAGTAGCATTCTTCATCGTGCCTCTGTGTTTTTGCAAGAATGGATGCATGCTTTACAATACAAGAGGTTTGTAGTACCTAGTCGTGCTAGTTCTGCAATAAGTAAATGTCAACCACCATCTTATAATACTTTTAAAAAGTAAACATGGACATTGCATGGTGTGAGGGGTCATTTAAAGTGAGTGTAGGCTTGATTGCTAGAGGTATGCATGGCTACTGTGTAGGAGGTAACATGAGATCACTATCTCATTTTACTAAACCAGCTATGGCAGTGCTTACAGGGATTAGAGAAGCGTCGAGCTAGCTAAAGGATAGGTTTGGTGGACAGAAAGTGGTGATTGAAAGTGACTGTTTACATGTTTTCCAAGTTTTAATTAGTTTTTCATTAGACTGATCTTCTTTTGGGTATGTTGATTAATGATCGTAGAATTCTCATGAGAGATCTTTCTGTAACATCTGTTTATTTTATTAAAAGGTTAATGAACTAGTGTGTTCATATTTTAACAAGGGCAATTGTTTTCATGTATAATTCAACCAAATGGGAAATGTCCTGTCATCTATTACTTGTGATGTTTTACGCTCTGATATTATCGATATATAAGCATTTTTGAGTATATAAGAAATGAAAGATAAATTATTGATAAATAACAGAAGGAATACAAATTAAATAACGAGTATTTATAATAAGAAACAATATATGCAACGCGCATTATTAAATTACCAGTCATAAATAAATGTTTGAAGGTACATATTAATTTCAAAAGACACATTATAAAAGTCGTCACAATATAATTTTTATACGTTATAGAAATTGTCACAAAATAATTTTTTATAGGAATAAGTTTTCATAATCAGGGGAGAAAGGGGGCAGAAGCAAAAATTAGAAATTAAGAGGTAAAATGTAGCTTTTTTGAATATTAGGATGCAAAATAGACGATTTCTCAAATTTCAATAATAATATTTTTATTAATAAAAATTTTCTAGAGAGAAATTGTCATACTAGATAAATAAAAATAATATATTATTGCTAGTAAATAAATGTTCTTATTTATAAACAAATCTATTTAATAATAATTTTAATATTAATATTTCGTAATTATTAATAAAATTTAAATTAATGAAATGTACAAAGCTCGTATACAAAGTAAAAATTATTATGATAATGCCCAAGGTATATTGGCCTACCGCCTGCCCGAATCATTTTACCTGCTATAATCGGTCCAATCTACATATGTCCGGTAAAGTTAATATCTTTAGACTTTAACGGAGGGAGCCTTCTTTCTACGTCTTGGAATTTCCCACTTCCCCTCCTCAACTTGTCATTTCGAAAATTTGTCTTAATTTCGATTATTTGTGTAATTAAACCATATGTCATAAAGGTTTTTTTTCCTATTACGGGAGGAGGATTATAGTCCGACTCTATTAGAGCATTGTAATAATTATGTGAATTGTGTATGATATATATCCTATTAAGAAATGATGCTGTGGCTAAATATTTATTTATATATATTAAATTTTTAAAATAAATTTTCAAAACATTAGTTTTTTTTTTTTTTTTTTTGGAGCTCACAAGTCAATGTGTGAAAAGCAATAAATACACTCTTTAAAAATAAAAGATGTGGTAGATGACGTGGTTTATTTTTTTACATATCAACTTGAAAAAATTTTTAAATTTTTTTCAAAATACACTACCTCTAAATCCTCTTGCATCATTTTTCTTTTTTTTCTTTAAATTCTCATCTGAATGAACCGAAACCATCAATTCCGTGAACCGGATCAGGCTAGTATGAAACAATTTGGAGATTTTTTTTTTTCTTTTTTACAATTAATAATCAAAATAATAAAATATATAATTGAGAGAGTGAGGTCCAATTGCGTGTTTTGATTGTTGAAGTCAAACGCCCACCATTTCCAATAAAATAAATAACAAAGTCCACCATTTACCTATTTGACAGTCTCTCCGTTCTTCTTTATTGCTTTCATTTCCTCTTCTTCACGTACCGTTACCAAATAGTTTTTTATTTTGCTTCCTCTTTTTATCTTTCTTTCTTCTTTTTCTTCTACTTTCTTCATGAACAAACATGGCTACTGTAACCTTCATTTCATTCTGATTTGGTGAAGCTATCTTGTTTTCTTAATTTACTATTAGATGGCTATGCATACCCAAGATTTATTATGGGTCATAGTTATTCTTGTTGGTTTATGCCTTCAAGCTCAAATCCTTCATTGTCAAACTCAAAACTTAACCTGCGACGGAAATGATTTGAAAGCTTTACAGGATTTCATCAATGGCTTGGAATCACCAATTCAAGCCTGGGAAGCAAATTCCTCATCTTCTAATTGCTGTAACTGGTCAGGAGTAACTTGCAACTCTTCTTCTTCTAGAGTAATTAAGCTTGAACTTCCAAATCAAAGATTGACAGGGAAAATTGTAGAGTCATTGGGAAATTTGGATCAGCTCAGTACCCTAAATTTGTCCCGTAATTTTCTGAAAGACTCACTCCCTTTCTCTTTGTTTCAGTTGCCAAAACTTGAAATCTTAGACTTGAGCTTTAATGACTTTACTGGTCCAATCCCAAGCACCATAAATTTACCCTCTCTGTCTCTTCTTGACATTTCGGCAAATAATTTAAGTGGGTCTGTTCCTACTCACTTGTGTGAAAATTCTACCCAAGTTAGGGTAGTTCGTCTGGCAGTTAACTTCTTCTCTGGTGTCGTTTTACCAGGTTTAGGCAAGTGTGCTTCCTTAGAGCATCTTTGTCTTGGCATGAATGTTCTTACTGGTGGAATAGCTAAAGATACATTTGGGTTGGAGAAACTCAAGTTGTTGAGTCTGCAAAACAATGAGCTTTCTGGGCAGTTAAGCAATGGAATTAGCCAATTACAGAGTCTTGAAAGATTGGATATTTCAAACAATAATTTTTCAGGTACTATACCAGATGTTTTTCATGGTTTGGCCAACTTCAAGTATTTCTTGGGTCATTCTAATAATTTTCATGGTACAATACCTCTCTCTTTGGGTAATTCTCCTTCGCTTATATTGCTAAATTTGAGGAATAATTCATTGGAAGGTGATATTAATCTTATTAATTGTTCTGCCATGATTAATTTGAATTCGCTTGATTTGGGTTCTAACAAATTTAAAGGAGTTTTGCCAGATAATCTTCCTTCTTGTAAGAATTTGACGAATATTAATCTTGCCCGGAACAATTTCAGTGGTCAAATTCCAGAAACCTTCAAGAATTTCCAAAGCTTGTCTTATCTTTCTTTGTCAAATACTAGTATCCATAATCTTTCATCTGCCTTGCAAATCTTGCAGCAATGCAAGAGGCTACATACTTTAGTCCTCACCTTGAATTTCCGTGGTGAACAATTGCCTGCTAATCCTGGTCTCCAATTTGATAACTTGAAGGTACTAGTTATTGCCAGTTGTAGACTCACAGGATCAATACCCTCTTGGTTGAGGAATAGCACTAATTTGCAGTTGTTAGATTTGTCATGGAACCATTTGGATGGAACTATTCCAATCTGGTTCGGTAGTTTGGTCAATCTCTTTTATTTGGACTTATCAAACAACTCACTTTCTGGGGAGATCCCAAAGAGCTTGACTCAACTGCCAAGCCTCATCAAAAGGAATATCTCATTGGTGGAGCCTTCACCAGATTTCCCTTTTTTTATGAAAAGGAATGAAAGTAATGGGGCTTTGCAGTATAATCAGGTTATGAGCTTTCCACCAACACTGGCTCTCAGTCATAACTTACTTGCAGGATCAATCTGGCCTGAGTTTGGGAATCTGAAAAAGTTACATGTTTTGGACTTGAAATATAATAAATTGTCTGGGCCAATACCAAGTGAATTATCAGGGATGACTAGCTTGGAGATGCTGGATTTGTCTTGTAATAATCTTTCGGGGAACATACCTTCATCCTTTGTAAATCTCAGCTTTCTATCTAAGTTCAATGTTGCTGATAATAATCTCAGTGGAAAGATTCCAATTGGAGGTCAGTTTCTGACTTTTCCTAACTCAAGCTTTGAAGGTAATGATCTTTGTGGTGACCATGGTACGCCTCCTTGTGCAAACACTGAGGAAATTCTGCGTGAAACTCCCATGAAATCAAGAAGGAATAAAAATATTATTGTTGGAATGACCGTTGGTATTGTACTTGGTACAGTTTTTCTTCTTGTTCTCATGCTCATGATTGTGTTGCGGGCACACAGCCAAGGAGAGATTGATCCTGAAAAAGAGGGGGTTGACACCAATGATAAAGATTTGGAGGAAATCGGATCAAGTTTAGTGATTTTGTTCCAAAATTTGGAGAACTATAAAGAGCTCTCCTTGGATGACCTTCTGAAATCTACCAACAATTTTGACCAAGCAAATATCATTGGCTGCGGGGGTTTTGGTCTAGTTTACAGAGCCACACTCCCTGATGGTAGGAAGGTTGCAATCAAAAGGCTTTCTGGTGAATGTGGTCAGGTGGAGAGGGAATTCCGTGCTGAAGTTGAAACCTTGTCAAGAGCTCAGCACCCAAACCTTGTCCATCTTCAAGGGTATTCCATTTTCAAAAATGACAGGCTTTTGATATACTCTTACATGGAAAACAGCAGCTTGGATTATTGGTTGCATGAAAAGATTGATGGACCATCCTTACTTGATTGGAATACCAGGGTACATATTGCTCAAGGGGCAGCAAGAGGGCTTGCTTATCTGCACCAATCATGTGATCCCCATATACTTCACCGAGATATAAAGTCGAGTAACATCCTTTTAGATGAAAATTTCAAAGCCCATTTAGCAGATTTTGGTCTTGCAAGGCTTATATTACCTTCTGATACCCATGTGACAACGGATCTTGTAGGGACATTAGGCTACATTCCTCCGGAGTATGGGCAAGCCTCTGTTGCTACCTATAAAGGGGATGTATATAGTTTTGGAGTTGTTCTTTTGGAGCTTCTTACTGGGAAAAGACCAATGGACATGTGCAAGCCAAAGGGATCGCGGGATCTAATCTCTTGGGTGCTTCAGATGAAGAAGGAGAACAGAGAAAGTGAGGTCTTTGATCCATTCATTTACGGCAAGGACAATGATAAGCAATTACTATGGGTTCTTGATATTGCTTGTCTATGCTTGAATGAATCCCCAAAAGTAAGGCCTTCAACAATGCAGCTGGTTTCTTGGCTTGACAGCATCGAGATCACGACATAGCTTCTGCTATTAGTTAAGACAGAATGCAGCCGGAGACATTCCCTCATGGTCAAATTATACAAACCCAAATTCATTAGTGCTTTACTTATGAAATAGTTATCATTTTGTAAAATATTACTTCCATACTTTGTTCCTTGAAATTTGCTGCTCTCTACTGTTGGAAAAGAGGGAGTTAAGACTCTAACCAAGCTGAGCTAGTCAGTGACTTGAGATTTTGTAATTTTTTACAATGAAGATCAGTTCTTACTTTTCATTGAAGAGAAACTATTTACACACAGCCATGTATAAATAAAATTTCTGATTTTTCCCTCTTTTTTTCTGTTTGTATATGTTCATCTTTTGTCCTATCTTCTGTGAAACATTTAGGAGGCAGCTAACTCGTAACACCTTCAAGTCGGCAGAAATGGGGACATGTCTCATCTACAATGTTATTTTCAGAATTTTGTTCCAAGAACTTATGGTTTTGGATTTGTTCCTTTGTAATTCAATGTATGGTCTTATCCCAATGTTCTGTTTCTGCTTTTTTAACCTTTGACTTTTGGTGGATTTAATATGGAAAGATTGGCTGCTATTAACCTATCCATGAGTAGTATAATTTTCTTCCTTTTCTGACTATTGAAGTTTTGGTGAAAGCAGCCGTTACTGAAATTTTGGATAGACCAATAGAAGTGCTTAGCTTTGTGCCTCACTTGAACAGCTTTTTTCCCTTCACAAGACAAAAGATTAGACAAGTTGGGGAGGGGGGGGGGGGGGCGGAGCGTATCAAATGGATCGGACCGAATCGAAATAAACTAATTAATTTGATTTTTGAAAAATTGATTTGATTTCAGTTTTAACAAAAAAAAAAAAAAGAAATCAAATTGAATCGAACCAATTCATTGTCCCATAACTAGTTAATAACATTGTATGAAATTAACCTTATTGTTTCCAAAATTTTATCCATTTAAAGCTTGGGTATGAAGTCAAACCAAATATTTATTCATCAAATCAATTTTCAACCAAAGATTTGAAATTAAATCACAAATCTATTTTCCAAGATTGAAGGTTGTGAAAGAGAATTATGATTTTGGTAGGTGGGAATCCATAATCAATTGTTTGACAATTATCACCTATTTGACTATGTTTGCTTTCTATCTTTGCTGCCTTTGTATGAGAGTGATACTTTTAGCCTACTATTTAGCATGGGAATGGCATTCATTAGTCATTATCTTACAACAGAATCTATTTTAAGGCATCATTTCATATATAAGAGTGGGGTAAATCATTTATAAATTTAATCCATTCTTTTAATTTTAATAATTATAGCAGTGAATTTATTTTTTCATTGCAAGTATACCCTACATTTTATATTACTGATATCACTGATAATGGGACCCATGTTTTGATATATTAGCACCATATCACCGTGCCATATTACAAATAAAAAATTAAATGACCGAAAAAAATCTGAAATTCGTCTGTTTTTTATAATTTTAGCCTTTTTTTTTCTTCTTTTAATATTGAAAATATCGTATGAGTCATTTTCAATATTTACATATACATGCTTGGCACATAATTATTTATAATTTAAATGTGTAAAATAATTAATATATTATACAAAAGAAAGAATTTAATTTAAGTAAGAATTTAATTTCAAAATACTAAAATAACATTGTAACACACAAATACATTATATATATTTTCTATTTAACTTAAATTTAAAAATTTTTAAATTTAAAAATAAATTATTGTCACCCAAAATTTAATTTTAAAATAAATAATTTTTAAAAAATATAAAAAAAATTCACATGACATTGATTATTAAAATTAAAAAAATTAGCTAAAATTGCAAAAATATCAAAGTTCCCACCTTTTTCAATTGGTTAACTCTCTTTTGGTTGAGTGGTATGGTGATGTGGCAATGATGGTGCCAAAACATGGACCCTACTAACTGCAACGATAACAACTTTTAGCAGATACAAAACGGAGCCTAAAATTGTACCAAAAAATTAAATTCAATGCTACAATTGTCAAAATTAAAAAAATTAGTTAAATTTACAAAAATGCCCATAGTTCACTATTTTTTTATCATTTACCCCAAGAGGATGATTATAAAGTCCTGTTATTTTTATATTTCTGCTCATTTCCCTTTTTTTCTCTTTAACATTGTTTATTCCACTACAAAAATAAAGGCAATTACCGACGGATATTTCCATCGGTAAACTCATTATTTTGATCGATAATTTACATTACCGATGGAATACCGACGCAAATATTTCGTTGGTAAAGTCCTTGTCGGTAAAAAATTAGCCCCAAAAAAAAAATCCGTGGATAATTTAGCCACGAAATTTGATCAGTAATTTAATTCAGTTTCGTCGGTAATTTGGTGGTCAAATCCATTTATATTTTGGTTGGCAACTGGTCGGTAAATATTTTGATCGGCAGGTTGGTATTCCATTGGTAATTTGGTCGGAAAATGGCCGGTAAATTGTCACTAATATATTTAATTTTAATTTTTAAAATTATGTTCCATCGGTAATTGGTAGGTAATCCGTCAGTAAAATTAGCTGAAAGTCAATTTATTCCGTTTTTAATAATAAACAACTTGTTTCAAATTACCTGTAAAAAATACATTCAAATTGTATATAAGTACATGTGCAAAAAAGCTAATTTTACATAATATTAATATAAACAAACATTAAACACAAACAAATCTAAGTCTCAAATATATAAAAGTACTATTATGTTTAATACTATGTCTCGTTTAGAGAAAAAAAATATTATGTTTTACTGCAGCCTAAAATAAAAATCTAAAGATCTTGTGGCTGATTTCTACTCGGTTGATCATCAGATAGACGTATATCTCTGACTGGATCAACATCATCACTAGAGACAGGATCATGTGTCAAGATAGTATCTGTCCGATCTGTAGCTAGAGGATTCGTAGGAGGAATGGGCCTGATGCGTAAATGCTGATGAATCTCAGTTATCATATGTGACTGTTGAGCAAGCAACTCCGACTACTGCATCACCAACCTCTCTAATGCAGCATGTTGCTCTGCAAGAGACTGAACTATATAACTGGAAGTCCTTGCATGCGCATTTCCTGCAAAATGCGAAGGATAATTAGACTGAGATAAATGGGATGTCGCCTCAAATCCAATCATGTATATCCTTCGTTTGTCTTGTCCTCTAGCAGCCATTAGATATATCTCTGTGTCATCAATAGGATCCTCAGATTGGCGAGATGCTTGCTCCTCCCTGACTCCTTCTAAAGTCTCCCGCAATAAAGTGTTACATGTATAAGTCATTACAAATTGGTTTAACATCCAAACTATAACAATGTTAACCTATAATAAAATTAATACAATCTATATATAGTTTACAATTAAAGAGAAAACCTAAATACTTACATAAAAGTTCTCAGCTTGTTTATCAACTCATTTACTTCTATCATCTTTCTTTGTATAACCCTATGGAACAATTCACTAAGTGTAGCTTCTCGTCCCAACTCAACTGACTGAGTTTAAATAAAATAGTCATTCTCACACTAACTTTCTAATTGACTTTCCTAACATTAACCTTAATTACATGGACGATTAAGCAATAACACCCAACAAACCGTAAAATGTTCAATTACAGACACAAACAATAGTAATTATCTATCCACTGAAAAATAAAAAATATAATTCATTCCCATTTATATTATGAGTGCAACCAATAACTTCTAGGTTAGATGGTCAAGTAGCTACTCCTTTAGTTACACAGTCAGTGACCTACTCCATTTATATAATTCAATACATCTCATTTCTAGATTTTTTTTTTTTTTTTGTTCAATCTTGTACTTTCTGCCTTACTAAATTGAAAAAAAATGGAAAAGATTAAGGTATAAAATTTGCTCTTAGCTAGTTGATACAGATCCTAAAGATTAAGTAAAAGAAAGAAAACTGTTTAACCTAAATATTTATAGGTTTATAATGCAAAATAAAAATGAATTATCTTTAAGGTATAAAATTTGCATGGTCAGTTTGAATGATCAGAGACACCATTACATTATATCTAGAGTAGAGCAGAGCAGCAGATTGTGAGATATATAGATATAATACATTACATCTAGTTGTTAGATACAGTACAAAGTAATTGAAATACAGAAAAATAAATATTATTTAGGACAATATTTCTAAAGGAATTTCAAAATTCGCTTAGCTCATCATGTAATTTCCGATCTAAATGAACAAAGAAAAAAAAGATAAGCAGTAAAAAAGATATCAGAACTGGTATCTGTAACTTATTTCCAAACATGAAAATATAGTTACTGCACAAATCAAAATCACAAATAAAAACTAGAATCTTTTCTTGAAATATCAAGCGATCTGTTTTGCAAGGGGAATGGAGCCAGCGATATGTATTAACATCCATTCCAATCTCCAATAATCTTAAGATTGACAATGGGAGGGCTTGGGCAAGAGCATTGTTTCTCAGATTTTGTTTGAGTTTTATAGAGATAAAAAGAAAAAATACGAGCAACTGAGTAATGGTGCAAAACATATTTGAGAAATGGAGCAAATGGCGTTTGAACCACCACTCAGTAGTGTCGACAGCAAATCTCCTCGCCGGCGGTCGCACCTTTTTGCCGTTAACTTGGCTTGCTAAAGACAAAGATTTAGGACAACAGCAAACACAGGAGAAAAGAAAACAAAATAAACTTTGCTGTAATTTTTTGAGATTAAAATCCCTAGATTTTACAGATGCAAATTTGTTAGTAACATGACACACATTTCATCGATAATCTAATTAACAAAAAAAAAAAATTCTGCAAATATGTATCCATCGATTTCGTAGGTAATCCGTAGCTAAGTTCTCCAGCCACTTATACACGAGTCATTTACCGACCATTTACCGACCAAGTATTATTGGTCGGTAATTACCAACGCATTAGATAGCAAATATGGTCGCTATATTTTTATAATATTTTCTAAAATCATAAAATTTATTTTGATCGTTGTTGTCAGTATTTACCATTTTTTTTGTAGTAATTCATCTCATTTGAAGTGGCATGATATCATTGGTGATCGATGAATTATGACAAATAGCTTCACACCATTTGGCCAGAAGATTAAAAACAGTAAACTATAATTACAAGCATTAAGAAATTATTAATTATACATATGGTAAAAATAAGTCTTTCTTTGTCAATTAAATATGGTCTGATTAGTCTTTTATTTTATGTGAGTAATAGATTTTGAGTTCGAGTCTTCTAAACCATAATAATTTTTACTAAATTAATAACTCAAGGGGAGAGCTACCTCTATTGTATAGCTCATAATAAAGAAAAAATTGATAATAACCCAATTAAAAATTTTGAACATATACTCATATATTAATTTTTTATAAAACTAATTATCCGTGAAAACTTCAGCAGAGGATTCAAATTCGAATTCGAAATATCTCGCTTTTCATATTAATAAGAAAACTAATCAGACGGATGATAATTTGTTCGTAAAATTAAAGGATATTAATTTTATTTGAAAATGAAATTTATTATGGAAAGAAGTAGTTGGATTCAATGGCATGTGATGCATTTAGTTGAATCAAACGTCTGTCAATGTTGAAAGTATTAAACATAAGGAGCTATAAACAATTTTTGGTCAATAACTCAATGGGTTGCTAAACCTCAAAATTCTTAGTCAATAGGTGCTATTGTAGACTAATAAACCCCTTGTGATGTGGTTTTTGCCAATTGAAGGCTTGACTATATCCCATTGTTAAATTAAGAATTTCGATATTTCATTTTTAAAGTGCAAATGAAATAAATCAATTTTTACGTGGAAAAAATAAATTAAATAAATATTCAATTCAATTTTTGGGTTTAAATATTCTTTGAAATTTAAAAAAAAAAAACTTAATTTTTGGATTAAATCGATCTAATTTTTAAAATTATTTAAAAATAAACGAAACCGAAAAATTAAATTAAATAATTGACCCTTATTCATGTGACAGGTCAACTCCGGCAAGTGTATGCCTTGAATCATGATTTCATTTTTAATTAATTTACTTACTTTTTGTTTTTCGTTCTTCCAAATTCTCATGCACTTCATGACATGTTTTCTGTCTGTTTAATAGTCTTTGGTCAAATTCAATAAATTTATATGTAAAAGTCAAACAAAGGCTCTCTATTGTAACCTAAACTTCCTGCCTAAGTCTGTCTCACCATTTGCTAAAACCGGTGTTTAGAGAGCATCCAATTCTGAAGCTCTGTAGCATCTATCGTTTACTTTTAAAATTTGAATATTCTAATTAATTTCTTCAACAAAAAATTAATATTTACTCCTTTATTCCAAAATATAAATTATTTAAAATCCTTTAAAGAAATTCAAAAAAAAATAAATTCTCCTAAATTACGATAAATCAAGAATAATTTTATCAAATGAATATTTATCTCATAATCAAAGATAATTTATGAAGATAGTTATTATATTTAATATAAATAAGAGTAATATTAAAAAAATAATTTATTACTCTTTAAAATATTTAAAATGATTTATATTTTAGGTTAAAATAATCATCGTAAAAGAATTTATATTTTGAAACGAGTGAGTATAACTCTAGGTGGCTTCGATCCGTAAAAAAAAAAACCAATAATAATAAAAAAGAAAAATCTTATATCAATTAACTAATTCATATTGATTTCAATTAATTATCAAATGAATCTTATTTTCTCTGTCCTAAAATATTAATCATTTTAGGGTGATAGTTTGTCTCAAAATATAAATTATTTTGAGTATTTTAAAAAATAATAAATAATATTTTTTAATTTTACCTTATTAATATTCAATATAATGCAACGATGTGAGATAGGAATAGAGACGTGGGATAAGAGATAATTTGGTTAAATTATCATTAATTTTATCATATTGGAAAATCAATTGCTTTTCAACGATTTATATTTTAAAAAACTTGAGGGATGGTGTTTGAATTTTTTAAGCTTCATCTGCTTTTGTATCAGAATAAAAAAAAAAAATACAAATGAGTATTTGATTTATTAAAAAAGTTGATGCATTTGACCAATTTTTTTTATAACTAAAATGAATTATTGAACTCAATAAATGATATCAAATATAAATATCCATTAAATTCATCTTTTATTTTTTTTATTTTTTATTATTCTGAATATCTCTTTTCTTAAAAAAGTAGGAAAAATTGCTTTTAATTTTTTTTAATTGCAAAAGAAAATGAAAAAGGAGGAAAAGAAATAATAAAGAAAAGTAATCTTCTAGAAAAATAAACAAAGGAATGGAGCAAAGCAATTCATTTTAATTGTCTAATGAGAAATTTTGACTAAATGCATTTAATTGTAAAAAAAAAAACTATTAGTTCAAACACTTAACTATATATTTCTTCTATTTCGGTACCAAAATAAAAAATATTTATACACCAAAAATGAAATTAATCCTTTCAATGTTAATATGAAAGGCTGCTTAAACAAATATTCTAACCCTCAGGATTGGTAGGTGCTACTGAACTCTTGGAACGAATCAAATTAGCTAAGGAACACCGGTTTTATTTTATTTTAATATTCCAACTGTTTACAAATATAAATTATTTTAAAATTTTTTCATGATTAAAAAATAATTAATTCTCTTAAACCATGATAAAATATTCATTAATTTGACTAATTTATCCTTAATCTCATATTATTAATTTGACTAATGATGATTTTAGAATATTATAGAAATATTTAATATATATAAGGGTAAAATTGAAAAAAAAAATCAATAATTACTCTTAGTATTCTCAAACGACTTATATTTATAAAAAAAAAAAAAACCCTAGAATGACTTATATTTTTTATAAAGATTATTTAATTAATTAATTAAAAAGTTTAAAATGATGGACTATACTTGGAATTATATAGTTATAAAGAATGATTTTTAAATTAATTTTTTTATAAATTATTATCCAAAAAGTTGTAAAGCATTGGAAGTTCAGGTTAGTGCAAGAATATTAGATTAGCTTGTGGAAGATTATTACAAAAGAAATAAGAGTAAGGTGTCATGAAATTGAGTGGTGGTTTACTTAATAGAAGCACTTAAGCATTTAAGCACTTTGCCTTAACCAATAGGAATATTCTGAAATGGGATCCACTTTATTACCAATTAATAAATTAATTAATTTTTTTTTTCAAAAAATAACATTGATTGTCACTTCCACTTTGCACAAAAAAATTGAAAAGGACTGTTAATATTAATCACAGACAAGGCATGCTTCTCCACCTCCTTTCAGCTGGCAAAACCACCATCACAAATTCCCCACTCATAATAGTATTAATCATTTCATTCAACACTTTCTCATCATAATTGTTATTATTATTATTATTATTGGAGTGGATTATTTTTTAATTGTCGGTTTTAGTCAAATATATTTATTTTCGGTTACTTATCACATTTAAAATTTTATATTTTAAAAAAAAAATCATTAAATTCAACTAAGTTATAATAAATTATTGATTATATTACTTTTAATGTAATATTAATTCTCTAAAAAAATTATTAAATTCAAGTAATAATTATTGATTATATATAAAAGGTAAACATGAAAAAAAATACTTCTATTTATTATTTCTTAAAATCACAGATGGAATAAATATTTTGAAATAAACTATTTTTTCAAATGTAATAAGTATTATGGAACGAAAATTAGTGTTATTCTAATGTAAGTACTATAATTAATATAATTTTTTTTAAAAAAATCAATGAAATCAACTTGCAATCGAAAAAACTCAAATTCGAAAATTCCTACTTACTCACATAAGGAAAAGACGAATCAAATCACAAGTGAAATTGAGGCTATAGTTTTATTTAGATAAAATGTTCCACTAATGTTACTAAATTCAAATAAAGAACCAATGGCCTTTGTTGGAGTTTGAATTGGGTGACAATTATAATATTATTGAACCAAAATTGATCATAGGATAAGTTACTATAATCAAATGATAATGATGATGTACATACATAGAGAGAGCACCATTTTGAAGCCTACTTGTCTTAATCTTTCTTCACAACTAATCCAAAAAAAAAAAAAAAAAAAAAAAGATATGGTCACCAAATATCATTAAATGTCAAGGCAACAGAATACTGAAATGAAACCAGAAAAAAAAGATGAATTGACCACTCTCTCAAGAATCTTCTTTCATCTGTAATAATTTCCTTATATGGAAGATTTTTCTAAGGCCAAAAAATTAAGGCTACTTCTGGAAAATTTCTCAGTGGAGGCAAGTGGCTCTTTATAAGCTAATTTATTTAAGAAACAAAAAAAAGAAGCAATTACAGCTAATTTGACTAAGTGCCTGCTTTGATTGGTCTTTTGATAGCTGTCCATGTGTAGATAAAAAAAAAAAAATTGAAAAAGAGAAAAAGAATTCCAATTCCTTGTTGTGAAAGTGATGTTCTTTGAATAATTTGAGTTTGAAGACAAAGGAAACATACCTATTTTGCTAAATTCAATAGCAATTGCTTGTAATTTAACTTCTGAGTTTTGAATTCAGTCAAAATGTTCATTAATGAAAATTTAAAGTAAAAAAAAAAGAAAAGAAAAATAGAGGGAAAAGGCAGTTAATGGACAATTTCCACGGTTAAAAGAATTTGTTAAAATTTCAATAAAATAATATATTAGAAATTAGACGTACCACTAAATTAATTCAATAAAGATGTTCATCGATGTAAAATAAATAAATAAATAAAATTAATAACAATGTAAGGATTAACCAATTGATTGGTGTATAGATGGGAGTTATTATATAAAAGTAATTAATAATATATATTTATGAAGATAATTTATGTGGTTTCATTACCTGGTTCCTGTACTTGCACATTACTTTGTTTGTATCGAATTCCAAGAATTAACATCATTCATTGGTAAACTCGACTTAAGAATTGGGTGGGCCAAACTGACAGTTGTTCTACCTTCGGCTCAGGCCTGATCCAACTCATCGGGCTTATCATTTCCTCCAAGGCCGACGTAAAATAATAAAATAACATTTTTTTTTTTTTTTTGTTAATTGGTTGTCTACCGCTCCATCGAAGAAGGGAAGAGAAGAAGGAGAAGAAAGGAAAGAAAGAAAAGGAAGAAAAAAGAAAATTCTAGCACATGCTGGGTAATTCCGGTTCGACTTGAACTGGGTTGATCCAAACCAAGATTTAATCTGATTGGAATTAAAATCTAACTTTCTAAACAAAAATTCTATGAAATTGAATTTTCACATACATATAGATATGTTAATGTTAAATATGTACGCATTAGATACTCTGCATGCATCTGTTTGGATAGCAGCATATTGTATATAGCTTTGAACATTTTATTTTTTTAACAAAAAAAAAAAAAAAAAATTAAAAGTAAAACTACCTCTTCCATGACAATAGTTCGAGAGATATAAGACATTAAGATAAAATTAGTTATACAAAACTAAGACACTAGTGTTATAAAATAATATAAAATTAGGGAGAAAAAAAGAGAAGGAATATACATCAAAATATGAGTCTGTTATTATTGATGAGAAGCCGCATATATATAGTTATATAAGTGAAACTCTAATAGAGTTCTCCACAAATCAAATCAGTAAGATAGAAATTAAGACTACAGACTTTTAGCCTATATATGATATCCATTTATTTCATAACACTTTTCCTTAGATGTCAATTCTTTAAAGAATATGACTCGTTAAAACTTTAGCAAGAAAAAACTCAATGGAAAAAAAAAACATTTTAGTGAAAAAAAGAGAGTACATTATTGTTCTTTTAAATATATGTTTAAATACTGTCTCATTAAACACTTTTACTAGGAAAATCCAATAGGACAAAACCTTAATTAAAAGAAAAAATAGTACAGTGCATATTTGCTCCCCCTCATGAAGATAAATATTGAGATCTTTGTGCAGTGTAATTTTGAGCATCAATTCTTCAAAACTTGTGGTAGAAGTAGAAAGTATGTTGATGGGCAAATCAACAATATCGTCACTTGACTGATTAAACTTTAATATCGCCATTCTTTCGGAAGATCATGAATAAAGAAAAAATTTTTGTGAAATATATTTTTCTTATCTCTTCCAACATTTCTTTCTTATAATATCATAAAAATTTCTTTCTGAACAAATAGACTGCACATACTTTTCATTTTTATTCATGAGTTGCTAGAATTTTAATGGCTAAAAGAAGTAATAGCAATACTTCATTTCTTGAATTTTATAAAATAATTGTACTTTCATATGTAAATGAACGGCTTGATTATAATATAATATAATATAGATTACACAAGTAACCTGTATTTTCATAGTCAATCAAAACTGATTTTTACATGTTATATTATAAAACTCATATACATCGTGTCATGGAGATATTAAAATATTTGTTTAGCTCTATTTAATTTTTTCATATCTAAGAAGAACTATATCTTGCTAAAAATTTATAAAATTCAAGTCAAGTCTGAGTAGCAAGATATATTAGTGCATTTATTGCATTTAGATATGATACTTCAAGACCAAGAGCCTTTCATAATTTTCTAAAAGTGAAAAATGATCATTTTTCCATCAAATGACCTCACTACTATCCACATAAAACTATTTGAATCTTAGCCATATAGGTGAATTCATAGGTAAAATTTCATTTATAAAATACTCGATCTTCAGACTGAGATAAAAATTTTATATTTTCAATCTCTTTCATCTGAAACTCTTCCCTTAATGAATTTATAATCTTTGTGAAGCTCTTCAAAAGTTTCAATAATGTTCATAAACCAAAAAATGTCAGTCATATAACAATATTGTTAAAATATCATTTCCATATATATTCACTAATCAATATCATCTTACTCGTGATAGTATATAAAGTAAATATCAAAAGTGTATTTTTAATAATAAAATATTATAAAATAATATAATTATAAAATAATATGATATTTTCTTAGCCATAAACATCATTAAGGCGATTCTATATAGAAATCTTGAATATATTTCTCGAGATCTCAATTTGCTTCCTTTAAGCATTTTTTCATATTTGATGGATATCATTATCCATTAACCTATATAGAGCTCTGTATAATTTAATCGAATAAATTTTTCGAGAATTTAATTTTTATGCTTGAATGACTAAAATCCTTTAGGGATTTTCATATAGATATCTACAGCAAGTTAATATATAAATAGTCAGTCATTAATTCATTAGACATATTTATAATTTTCACAAATTGCCAAACTAATCAAATTATTATTGTATCTACCCCATGAAAGTATTTATCCTCATAATTAATGTCAATTCTTTGTGAAAAAAATATGTGCAATAAATTTGCTTTATATCTCATGATCCCATTTTAATACAAATATATATTTGTATTCTATTAGCTTGAAATCTCTTGATGCTCATAAAATTTCAAAATTTACTTTTAAGTAAATTTAAATGTTACATGTGTTGTTCTATTTTGGCTAATTAATTTTATGTCTATATTTTTTAATAGACTAAACTCAAGATCCTCATCATTTTGTATAATTTCAAAGGTTATATTATATAAATATTGTCTTCACATGATATAATTTATAGAGGTCTCATAATTTACATTCATTTCAAGTACCTGAGTTTTTTTGAAAAACTTATTAATCATATCTAGGATCTCTTCTAGATTTTACTTTTTTAGAACTTAATCATCTTAAATATTTGCTCATTTTCTTTCATTTTTGGAACCAATCTATCATACTTCAAGTATGTCGTAGATTTATTAATACATGCAGTTTGTCTTTCAGGGACTTTAATTATAATAGGAAGAATTTGCAGCTGGTATATGAGATTTAATTATCTCATTTTGGATAAGTAAATATATCTGGCAATTAATTTGCAATATCTTGCAAATGAGTTATTTTTTAAACTTTTAAATTCAAATTGCCTTGTACCAGGATCAAGATACAATAATAATAATTCTTTTTTAACTAATTTGTTCTTCTAGCTGCTTATTTTCTCTCTTTAATATCGAGATTCATAACAATTAGCAAATTTGACATAAATAACTTTCTTATTTTTGAAAGTTCTAGATAAATATATTTAAATTCATACCAAACATATTTTTCAACCTCTTTTGAGGACCCATGTTAGTATGTTGTGGTGTAGCAATCAGAACGTATGATGCACATTTAAAATTCCTCGATGGGTAATATTTAGTTCTTGATCCAAAATTAATTATAAATGGGAGAATTTATAAAAACTTATTTGGTTTGATGTGAATACGTACTTTTAAATTTAATAGCATGTCCCTCTAAAAATAGAGATATTCGTTCTCATAATAATTGTCTTAAAATTCATTGCAATCATTTATAAATGATTCTGTTATATCATTTTTGAGCAATAAATAAATACAACAACAAGTTGTCCTAAATTATTTAAGTTAACTCATGTCATAATCATTAAAAGCTGATGTGTAAATTCGCTATCATTCTCAAACTTAAATTGTCATAATAACATAATTTGGAAATTATATTCTTAATAAAATTATTTACATAAATAATCATGTAAACTTCTAGTTTCATATTGATAATAATCTTTGCAAACTTCAGATTGCAAATTAATAATAATTATGTAACTATCTTTTAGATGCATCCATAATATATTCAAAGAAATTCATCTATAATTTGACTTTATATATTCCAGAAAATATAAACAAACTCTTGGTGATTTCTCAATAATTAATTTACTTTGAGAACGAACTAAACATGAAAAATTTATTACAGTTGAAGAAATATACATATAAAGATTAAATTTTCCTTTTCGTATTATTATTAATCGGGATGATCCAACCGATCATGCCAAATAATAAAGTATTTAGATTTTAAAATTTTGACTTACAGTCATATTTAAATCATTATCTCTATATGATATCCATTTTGATGAATATATTTGGAAAAATACATTATATATAAAATTCATTCTTTAAATAGCAATACTTGCTCTTCGGAAACTTTTCAATATTCTTTTACTACCAAAGCCAAATTTGTCTTTGCATATTTTGGTGTACAATAACTAATATCTATATATACCACATTTATTCGTACTACTTTTGGTGACAAAATTTATTTTTAATAACTCATGTAGCTAACATAATTGCTAAGATTATGATTTCAACTTTAATCTCATTAATATTTTCAATGACAAATATATCTTTGTAATTATTTACACATATATCCATTTATTGCATTCACTTCAGTGAATGTTTCATGTCTAGTTAGGCGGGTTTCCCTATCTTCATGGCAATTATTATATATGGTTCCGTTCATTTCAGGGAATGAAGCAGATCTAGTTAGACGGACTTCATGATTTTTCATTCATATCTATTTTATTTTGCTTAATAATAAAAGAGATATGAAATAAATTCAAAATATATTTTAAAACTTTTTTCTCGATATTATTATTTCAGGAGTATATTCGAAGTACAAATATCATTAACAATCTAGATCAAAGGCTCATAGCCCCAAATATAATAATGACAATATCTTAATAAATCAATTCTTAAAATTTGTAGTACATGAATAATATACTTAATATATAGCAACAATTATAATAATAACAAATAACTTTAATATTGCAAAATTAAAATAACTTACAGTTTTGCAAGCTTTTATAACGGTAAATGTATTTATTTGTGATACCTTTGATGTTGTCCTTTTCTTTGATAATTTTAATCAAACGAAAATTATTCTCTCTTTGAGCAACTTAATTTTGATTGTCATAAACCGCAAATCATTTCTTTAAAAAATTGCGGTAGAACAATCATACTGATAATGTGTTATAAAATAATATAAAACTAAAGAGAAGAAATAGAAGGAATAGACAGCAAAATATAAGAGAGAATATGAGAATCTCTTATTATTAATGAGAATCCACATATATACAGTTATACAAGTGGAACCCTAATAGATTCTTTCACAAATCAGGAAGATAGAATTGGTGAATTTAATAGTTTAATATTTTAGCGTAATTGGTGGATTATAATTATTTATTGATTAAATTTATATACTATCCACGCGATGGAATCTTATACGTATATGATTTAATATCTTAAAATTTTAATATAATAATAAGTTTAATTTTAATTAATTATGTTTTTTAATCTAAATTTTATTAGAAACTTTAATCTAATTCTACTGCATAAAATAATAAGAAATTATAAAGTATATATTAAAAAAAATAATAATATATTATCTTTAAGTATTTTAATTTTATTGATTAAAAAAATTATTTTTTAATTGAAAATTACTAAAAGTATTCTTAATAATAATATATATCCTCGTTGCTATACTAACCATATATGTATATAACCCTAACTAAAGGACTTCAAAATCTTTACAAATGCATATACTATTGAGGTTGGTCTCTTTTTTCTTTTTTTTATCTTTCAAAAAAAGGTAAGTGTTTTTCTAATTATCTTACTTTTGATTGTTATATTTTTCTTGTGCTTTGATATATGCTTTTCTTTATTCCGTTTACTTTTAATTTATTATTACAAAAGAGTGTTGTTTTATGTTTTAATTTAATAAGTTGATTGTGTAGCGAGAAGATTTTTTAATTAAAATTTATTAAACATATTATTTTATATGCATATATAAGTTAATATTACACATAATATTATTTTTACATATTAATATAAATTTTTTGAATAAATGTAAAAAAAAATCCACTGATATATAAATTTTTGAATATTATTTATGCTTATAATTTTTAAAAAAATACACTGATATAATGATTTTTTCTAATAAATTTTATTCTTCATTGATCTTTTAAAGTATCAATTATTATAATTCATGCTCATAATTTTCTATTATTTGATTTTTTTTTTCTTTTGTAATATATTATATATAAAAAAATTAAATTATGGATATATAATGGGTGCACATGCAATACACGTGCATAAAAATCAATAAATATATATTTGTCTAAATTAATCTATAAAGTTCAATTTATTTATAGTTTAACCCCTTTTCTTTAAATTTATATATTAAACCCAAAAAATATTATTAAATTTATCATTGTCTACAAAAATATTTTATTTTGATGAGGGCATAGATGTTATTGAAATATAAAAATGTAATATTATGAATAAAGCCTCCCAAAATTCAAGAAGGCATAAGGATAATCAAACATAGTTCAGAATCAAATCACATTGATTAACGTAATTATTTTTGGAATAGTTGTAGTTTTTACATTTCATCATTAAGTTTTGTGGAGGTTGTTCAAAAAACTTTGGAGACATATTTGCATTCCGTAAGTATACAGGTCATACAAATAATAAAAAAGATTATTGTTTCACAGAGATTGAAAATATACTATTAATTTTCTAACTTGAAAATTATTGAGAAGACCGATAAAGTGGAATTGATTTAAACTAAGATTCATTTTAAATTAAACAATTTCAAATAAAAATTAGCAAGTGGAGATAATCAAAAGTAAATTCAAACAAATAATTATTGAGATAGTCTAGTAATGTGATCTCTATTAATTCTTAGTGTAAACCATGAACGGTTAATTTATGGTGTCTAAATTCCTCTCTTAAATTTAAAACCACATGACATCTACTCTCTTAATTTAATATGGTTAAAACGTCATATGTCAATTCCTGAAGGAAAACTAATCTAGGGTATCCAGATTCCTATCTCGAGTTTAAATGGAATGATGAAATCATGTGATATCTATTCTTATAACTTAATACAATTAAAACCCATTAAGTCAGTATTAATTCTTTTACCCTCAGAGAGTTTAGCCTATCTCTAGATCTAATATTTTAAGCCTAATATGTGAGATCTAATTTAATCTGTCACTCTCTCGATTTTATTCAAACAAATCTCAAATTATGCAAATATAGGTACCGAGATACTCACATGTATTAAGTTCAAACATGTTAAATAAGGAATTTAAGCATTTAAACACAAATCAAACTATTCAAAAATAAATTTCATAATTAGATCTGAATATTTAGTCTAACATTATTATAAATATATTAATACAAATAAAATACACAAAAGAAATAAAAAGCATAAATAATGAATATTGAAATTTATTAATTGGTTGGCCTTGTTGTCCACGTCCAAGTTTGCGAAGTGGCTCCTACCCCTTTGTGTTGTAATAACTCTAGGCTTTGTCTCTCTTTTTGTTACTCTCTCTGGTCTGATTGGCTCGCTCTTTCTCTCTTTATTCTTGTATGTGCGGCAGAATGAAGTGCCAACAGTGTCCAACCACAACACATTCTCTCTTGTTCCTTTTTACAGGGTTTTCATGCTTAGCTTTTATTGGTCCACATCACTCACTTCACGACTTGCACAAATTGAGACTGAAAAGCTAGTCTCTATCGCCCATAACTTTCAAAAGAAATATTAAAATAATAAAGAGAGGTTGTGTAACTAGGTAAAATGCTTCTTAAAGAACGTTACAGTTTTAATTCAAGTAATCTATCAAAAGATCATCTCAAAGATTATTTCTGTCTCGGTCTAAGTTCGTCCATGTAGCTTCGTTCTTCTTCTTTTCTTCTTTTGGGTTGGGTTGATGCGAGTTTTTGATTGACAAGTTTCTTTGCATTTGGATACAATTTTGGGCTTCAAAACTCATTTAGCTTTAAAGGCCTTCTGAGTTGATGAAAGCAACATTTGGACTAAAGATTAATCCATTTCTCCTCAAATCAAAGCATTTAATGTTACTCAGAGGCAAGTCAATAAAAAAGAAAAAATAATGAAAAAATGGGATTTTATTCGATGCTTTTATAACTAAACTAATATTATCAAAATGCATTTTTTTATAAACCCAACTAAATGAATTCATTTCAGTTGGTTCTATTCGTTTCTCGGCAAATTTAGCTTATTTGTTAAGTGAATCAAAAATCGAAAATCAAAATTATTTAAAATCATAAATTAAATTAAACCAATTAATCCAAATAATTGAATGGAAAAACCAAACTAGATCAATTTGATTCAGTATGTGCTCACTCTTATATCCAAACAGTTTGGACTTACAAAGTGTATAAGCCTACACATATTTTGTCAATAACTACTTTGCCTTTGTAGTTTTTAAAATATGTTGTCATAATCTTATATTTACAATCCGTTGTGTCATATACCCATTGTGTCTATTTTTGTCACTTTCAACAATTTCATGTAGATTATGGTTATCTAAAAGAGGGAGAAACTAAATATATGTTAAAAATATCCCTGGTTATAAAAATGGACGGCTGTGATTGCATCTGAAAAATATGGGCTCCAATTAGGGCAGCCATCAAATCCGGCAAACGAGCTTTTCCGGTGAAAATCTATTCGAGAGATGAGTCAAAATTGACTTTTTGTTGCCTTTTAAGCGATTTTCCTCAACAAATTTTAATTTTATGAAAGACCGGTGAAGTTAGGGTTTGATAATTTCTGAGATAACTCCATTTCCTGGGCTACTGCAAACCTGTAAAACCGATTGGTAAACGATTTTTCCTGGTCATAAGTATTGACAACAGAACCTGTAAAATCAAACACCGTGGCACAACTGTTCACTCCAAAAGCCATAAAAGTCCCTTCCTTGGATCTACTCCATTCTTTTTCCTTGCGGATTGCAACGACAAATTTCAAAACCAAAGGATTCAGCTCCATTCCTTTTTGCCTCTTCAACATATCTTAAAATAATTTCAATATATTAAAATAAATTTTAAAGGTTCCCCAGTTTCTCGCAAAATTAATTTTCCTACCACCGTGGCTGGTAGTCCAGCTGCTGTGCCGCCAAAAAAAATTTATTTTGTGGAAAATAGTAAGACGAAACAGTGTTTAACGGACTGAAAATATATTTTAAAAAATATAATAATAAAGTAGTTATTTTTGAAAAAATATAAGAGAGTGATAATAATTTTTCCAATAGATTTTTTTTATATGCGAAGATATTTCAGACTATTCATCGCGATAAAAATAATAAAAAAATTATCAAATTATGGCAGTTATTTTAGGTGTCAATTATTTATTAGTTCGGTGTATGAATGAATTGGCCCCATATAATGAAAATAGATAAGTCTTGTCCTTTTCAAATATCAGTTCTTGACTTTGCATTGAAGCATACAAATTGCAGAAAGAAAAGATTATATATGTATATATATATATATATAAACTGTTACTGTTACTGTTACTGTTGCAAAGAAAAAGATTTCCACTTCAATCAACAATAATAATGAAACTTCTGATTTCCTATTCAGCATCCACAAAATCTAAATCCACAAACAATGGGCAATTATAACAATCATGGCATCTTTTAACATAAATGGAGCTCATTATTTTTAAATAAAAATAAAAAAAAGTATTATAATTTATATATCATGCATTGCATTCCACATCATCCTCTGTCTCACGTACAACTTGAAGGGGACAACTACCAAATATGGAGCCACTGTCTGAGAGATTATTTAGGCCATTTCCAAATAAACATACCTGTGGTTCAATCAGGTTCAAGCGATTCCACTCTTCATCTGACAGAGACCAACTGAAGATATCTATATTCTTTCTTATCCGATCAGGCTTAAGGCTACAAGGTAGAACACTGGTTCCTCTCTGCAGTCCCCACCGGAGAATAACCTACAAGAAATATTTTGCTTTAAAATCTTGGATGAAGACAAAATCATATACAATGAAAAGGAAGCATGTCCATGCTAAATGTGGAGAAAGCTCAGCAGATGCATTCAAATTCTCTCAGACGGTCCACCCACAACACCCCAAAACCACTTTCTTTCCTTAAGATCCTCCATGCCTTAAGACATTTCAACAACATGGTCACTCCTTTCACACCTCATCCATGACACTCTCCACTAAAAGATGTCACAAGTTTTTTCAGCTCTTCTTCGAACTTGTTATCCTTCATTTATAATTCATGGGAGAACATGTATCAACTAACAGAATCTAGTTATGTTATAAGATTAACTTTAAAATGCATCATTAGCAGGGGGAACATAGGAGAAGAAAGGGCAATGCAGGGGAATTCCTCCCCTGATTGTATTTGGCTTTTAAAATTGTCTTCAAAAAATATTAACTCCTGGTAGAGAAAAGAAACCTTTTATCCTTTTTAGTCGCATCATACAATCAAACTAACACATCACGATAATAATATAAAAAAAGGATATAATTGTCTTTTATGGTTACAATCCTTTCCCTGTCTCTTCTTCTCTCTCCAAAAACAAAATACATTTTCTTCTCTCCTCTTACCTTCTTTTTTCCAAATTAAATAAATGTGACAATTTTTTTCCTCCTCTCCCCTTTCTTTGAAAACCCTCCCTTCCTCTTCTGCATTTGTTCCAATGCATAACTATCTAGGATTATCACTGATGATATTAATAGCGACTTGCTATTAGTACTATATTTTAATATAATGCAAGTGAAAATTAGAAATGATAGAACAAAAAAGTGAAGATAAAGGGAATATTTGCAAAATTAGGCAGATTATCTTCTTTGTAGTTTTGAACTCCATGAATCAACCACATAAAAATAACACAATACTACGTATAATCTGCATGAGAAATTGTCTTAGGTCAGGCCTTACATGTTTTAACATTCACTTTAAATGTTTCCTAATTCCTGTTTGCTTACTTGGATACCATGTAGAAAATATAACCATATTTATCTTTATACTTCAAGACCAACAACATGCACTATCACTTTGCCAAACAATCAAGAAAAAGTTCTTAATATCGTGCAAAGCAACTGAAGACTTATGTAGGTGCAAATGAAAGCCTAACAAGCAAATGAATAGTACATGCAAGCCCAAAATCCAGCCTGCATGAGAAGATAATTTGCTTGAATTGCTGAACAAGATAGGAATGTATTTATCCAAAAATGGCTTCAGAGAAACCTCAACCATCAATAGAAGAATTCATAGGAAGGGGTTAAAAGGTTTATTTCATCAACTACAAATCATAACTTCAACTTAAAGGACACAAATTTTAATTTTACAAAAGCCAAGCAGCAATATCTAGCTGGCACTAAAATGAGGGAATATCTTTTTTCAGTCACATTATATCATGGATAATGGTGCATATAACATTCTAAAAGGAATTATGTATTATTGTTGTGTCTTACTGATTTGCAATGTCTAGAATGTTTCTGAGGTATTGCATACAACAAAATTCTGCTTTTCACAATGTACATAATTTGTTTTTATGTTTGTAATGAGTTTTCTCCTTCCAACTGCAACCATAGCTAGAACAAGTAAAAACACCCAAAATACATTAATCCTTACCTCCATCCAAGTCTAAACCTTCAGCCTCTACACGATTCTACAGACCATAATGAATTTGTTAACATAAAACTAAGTAAATGTTTGAAAAATCCTATCTTGGCACTTCATTGTCTTCGTAAAACTTAGATGAAGAATGAAGGGCCAAAAACTAAGGGTGATCACTATTTCTTCTCGACTAAAAAAGCCAGCCAAACTATTTGAAGTATATTCATGTGATAGAAATATTTACATATATTTAATATGTATTCTTTAAAAATTTGGCTATTTCAATAGGTTTTTTTTTTTCTTTTAACATTATTTTAATTTAGGTTATACTTCCCCTCTAAAAAATTGGTGTCTCATTTCCGCCTAATTTTAAATGGAACTGAGCTGGATAACGGTCATGCCTACCAATAACTAGTATTAGAGTGAAACACAATTGAATTGAAACAAAAGGAGGTAAGGGTAATTTTCTAAAAAGACAAGTACTGATAATTAAACTGAATAGTGTTAATTTTATAAACATTGTTAATCAATAAATCTTGCAAATGAAATTTAATATGTTGATGATCGTATTAATTTTGTTATTTTCTCAAATTGCAGCCGAACTTCTTAAAGAAAATTGCCTTTTCTATTCCATAGCAGTTATAGCTTACAAGAATGAAAGCTTTATGAATGACTCAGTAGTTTAATGACCAATAGCTCAACTAAAAAGGAGTGTTTAAGTTGTGATGCAAGAGAAAAAAGGACATATTTTAAGGATTTTGAAGTTACTGTTCATTATTACTATGGCAAATTACTGTCCATGCTACTAAAACAATCCTTAAATTATGGTTATTTTAAACTTTATTTAGGATAATCACGTCCTACTTACTATTAGGATTTACTAAGACTATTTTAAATAACCTTTTTGCTTTACACCTATTATATTAGGATTCTTGGTTAAGACCTTATTCTAGAATTGAAGGATTTTAAACTATAAACATTAAACAGGCTGTAACTTTAGTTTAAGGCAGATTTTGGAACTATAAAAAGGACACAGTTTTGTGGTCTATTTCCTGGTTGTATAACCAGAATTTTAGTTCTGTAACCAGTTTTGCCCTCTCTATTTTGCTACAACAAGTAGGATGGAGGTTGAGATTTTTGAACCTTGGCCTAGGACAAGTACAGAGACATTTGACCAAGTCCAACCTCAAAAACAAAAATATTCTATTAATCGAGAGGGCTGGGATGTGTAGGACTTCTAATAAACACAGGCCTCAAGCTCACCCACCTTTGAGACAAGTCTAAACAGGCCAGATGAGCTAGAAGACAAAAAAACTCCTGCCCAAACATGGTATTGTCAATGATATAGCCAGGTAGATCCCCAAAATTATTACCAAAGTCAAATTATCAACCATGCAACTTTGAAATAACAAAGAATTTGATGAAGAACCTTTGACCAAATAAAAATGTTTGGAAAAATATACCCCAGTAATAAGATTAAATTTGCTGTCATGATGATAAGACCTTTTACTTACAAGGTGAAGAAGACCAATGAGGAAAAATTTGAAAATTAAACTACATAAGACGAAGGCTATGGTGGAAAACAAATAAAGAAAGGAAAAATGTGACCCTTTCTCTTTTAAGTTAGTTCCATTAAAATAACTTGAATGATAAGAGAAAGCAAAATGGAAGAAGCAAAATAAGAAATGAATCCAAGCCTTCAAATAAGCCCCAATTCTTAAAAAAAAAAAAAAAAATGTTTCTCTCTCATGTTGTGAATAAAAAAACTCCAAGAAAAGAACCAACGACCTTTAAGTACATAAATTTTCTCAAATAAATAACAAAAAATAGTAATCAGATTTTGAATTTTTGACTCAAAGAAATAAGAAACATGAAAAATATTTATTTTTATTTTCAACTTCATATGGTATGTTTGTCTTGGTGTTTTTTGAAGCATACCATGGCTTATTATGGTTTATCCCATCTAGGTGTATACATGTCAATATACTATTCAAGGTTTTCTTCGTATCTTACATATGTTTTTTCAACTTTTGCAAACAAGAAAACACAAAGTTATTCTGTATATTTTAAGTTCACTGAAGATATTAACTGAATAAGTAATTCAGCCTAATGTTTACTGTCATTTTGTACATATTAATAAAAACTTTCACTGGTAAGTGAAAATTTCTGTTTCTCTTAACCAATTAAGTTAAAATGTCAAAATATTTTTCCAACTACCATTGAAATATTATATAGTTTGGTGATTGTTCAAGAATCTAAACATTCTAAAATTAAGTTTCTTTCTCATGTCCAAACTATTGAAAGATTTCTAAAGTAGCCTCATTGCTGACTTTTGGTTCTTTATTATCAGATTTTCAATACTAGCCGACTTCTTATATTAGGATTTCCAAGTTTGAAATTTCGTACCAACTTATAGTATCAAATGTAAGCATGTTTTGTTGCTGAATAGGTAAAAACACCTTAACTTCTGAATGCACCCATCAATTTTACTTAACAAATCAACCTTGTCATGTAACATCCATGCCATTTCCAGATTAAACACTTTAGTATATTATGCAACAACATTGTTATGCAAACAAGTGCTGGGTGATTTTGAGAGCTTTGATCCATGTATTCAGTATCAAGGACAAGTCCACACTACTTCAGAAAGAGGAACCATGGGAATCCTATGAATGTACCAGGCTTCACATTATGAATATCCAACCATTCAAAATTTCCTATTTCAGAATCCTCCTTGTATTCAAGATGATTTCAGCAAAGGTTGGCATCTAATCCTGTATGGGATATAATGAGAGTCGCAACTTATCTATGATTAATTCTTGATGAAGTGGTTATTTCAATAAAAACAAGTTCTCCAATTTAGATTCAGGTAAGCAGACACTACAAGGAAGAATGACACATTTTTTTTAAGGTGCAAGAGGGATTAACACTTCCATTTTACACCATGGATGCATTCACAGTTCATACAATAAGAATGGACATTATTAGATAGACATCTAAATCTGATTTTTGTAAAAAATATTTTATCAATGCAAATAGAGGTTTTATGAAATTTTAGAAGTGCCCACATTTTTTCAAATTTAATTGCATTTTCTAATTGAATTGAAAATTTAAACTTTGATGCTTTCTCAAGCTTTAATAGGCGGTGTGGAATGTCCATAAGACATTATACACTAGAGTAAAAGTAATCATCTTTACTGCTAGCATCTTGCCCATGAGTCAGCCTAACCTATTGGTCCTATTGATTACTTGTGTTTGTAGTGTTACCCTAATTTATTCTTCATTACAATATGCACCTAAAACTTAGTTTATGGATGTATACTTGTTCTTATGGACCAGGTTCATGTTTCAAAGGAGTAGTGTGTTGTTCTATCAATAAATTCAAGCTGTTTCTGTCCTAGAAATCTTTTATCACTGTGGACAGCATTCACATTTAGGAAAAAATATGAGTCATTTTACTATAATTGAAAAGGTATTTATATACATATGCACTCATATGTAGTTACACCAATTTAAATTTTGATTTCTCCAAGTCCAAATTTCTCAGTTAAAAAGTCTTATCATCTTTCATGCCAGATTCAGAAAACCATCATGGTCTCAGACTTTGAAAACTATACCCATTTGGCTACTTAAGCAAGCAAAACATGTACAAAAATTTGATGTTATACATCACAAACTGACTTGATGAAATGTATAATTATGGAGGAGAGTAGCAGAGTCAAATTTACCTGTTCAGGTGTCTTGTTGTGTTTATCTGCTATCTCTGAAACAACTGACAATTTCAGCATGGGTCCATGTACAGATCTTGACCTTTTAAATGATATGCGAGGAGTACCAGGTTCATCCTCCCCTGATCCACTGTCCGAAGTTCCAGGACTGGATGCAGGAACTCCTAAAGGAGTGTGAGCAGATACATGGATACCCTTCAATTGACAGAACTTCACTAATTCTTCCTGCCTCCAGAAAGGATGCAACTCAACCTAATAAAACCAATAGATTAGGAATTCAAATTTCATGGAAAAGATTCATCAGAAGAAAACCATACTAAGATTAAGAGGGACAAAAAAAAAGATTTACTTGTACATATCAAGAAAACATTCAAGAATAAAAATAATAATAAAAACGTTTGGTCCCCAAAGGATGCTGCATAGAGCTTTGCTTTATTTGTCTCTTAGGCAGCTTTTCTTTCACATTATTGGGAGGTAATCAGGAAATACAAGTTACTCTTGTTTTGAGGAATTTTATTCAAAGCTGTCCTTTTGAAAGAGCTTCCTTTATTGCTTTAATCCCGAAAAACAGAATATCATTACAAATCTCAAAATATGCATACTATGCTTGCTCAATCCTTTGTCTTAGATTGGAGCTCCGTATATAATTATGTATTCCTTGGTTAAGCACAAGTAACAACATAAAGAAATTTGCAAACTGCAACTAATGTATGACAACAATTATATTTGCTCAAAAGATATATCCAACAGACTAAATCAATGCTAACTATAAAAGTCACATAAATTTGAAAAAAAGAAAATATAACAAATTGTAAAGAAATTATCCAACCTGATTGACAGCAGGCACAATTTTAGCAAATTTGAGCAACTCTTTAATCTGATGAACATTGAAATTACTAACACCAATAGCTTTAACAAGGCCCAGCTCAACCAAACCTTCCATAGCCTTCCAAGCTTTCTTTAACCTATTTAAAAACTGTCTATACTCACTTCCAGATTTGGAAGGAGGATCAGTGGCATCACCAAAAGCGGAGCTATCAGGCCAGTGCATCAAATAAAGATCCAAATATGAAACTCCAAGATTCTTTAAAGAAACTCTAACATAATTCTCAATCTTATTCAGAGAGTTCATGGTACAGTAGAGCTTAGAAGTCAAGAAAACATCTTCTCTCTTTAGTAAAGAATCACTGAAAGCTTGAGAAAGAGCTTCCCCAACTTCAATCTCATTACCATAAAGATGGGCACAATCTATATGGCGATAACCAACAGACAATGCAGTTTTGATTGCCTCAACACAGAGGTCCCCACCATTCTGCCATGTTCCTAGACCAATGGCAGGGATTTTGGCACCTGTATTCAAGACAAAGTAATTTCCAAGAGCCCCACCCTTTCCCTTCATCTCTTTCTTTCTTTCTATCAGATTCAAATTTCCAATTCAATTTCTATTTCCTAGCTAAAACCCAAAACCCAAATTCAAACAAGAAATTGTTTTTGACAAAGTAAATCCAAAATGCGAAGAGGGAGAGGAAGAAATGAGAGAAGAACAAGAACCCATCAATCAATCATCAAGTAAATATCAAAGAGAACAAAGGGGATTCTCAGAATAATCAATGGTAAAATTTTGACATTTCTAAGACACGAAATCTAAAATAATTAACTGTAAAATGGTTAAGCAACGGGTCGTGGTCAACATTGGCAGCAGCAGCAAGACAAGAAACCAACCAAAAACCAAGGCCAAATGCTTAGCTGTAAACTTTATCCCCTCCTTTCTCTCTCTAATCTGTCCCGGTCCCCTTCTCTCTAGCAAAGAGCAAGGCAAGAATCCAAAAGACCAAAAAAGTCCTCATAGTCCAACACCCATGAGGCCTAATTAGAAGAAAGGAAAAATAATATATATATATATATATATATATATATATATATATATATATATATATATATATATATTTTGGGGAGTTATAAAGAAATCATTGCTAATTTCAATCATGTTTAGTTGTATTCCTCTATTTTGTTTCTTTGGAGAAAATTTCAATTTAAGCGTTTATTTTATATAAAAAATTTTAATTTAAATGAAAATTTTAGAAAGATGCAAACAAAGTTCAAAATGTGCTTCAATAACCTTTATTATCCTTTTTTGCTTAATTAACAAGTATAGTGTTAAGACAAAAGTTGGGTCAACCAATTAACAGGAGAGAAGTTTGATAAAAATGTGCTCAATTTTACAATTTGAGTACATATAAAAATATATACACTTATCGAATTTCATAATATGACCACATATTTCAATTGTTGCGCCTACTTATAAAAAATAAGTCTTTATCTCCATATGATACTTTCAATTTGAACACAAATCTTTTTTTTTTTTTCAAATAAACTGAATTGCAATGCTTAATGTATTAAGTTTTTAAGAAATGTGCAATAATTTATTTTTTTTAAGAATAAATGTTCGCTAATTTATGCATAAAGCACAAATATGATTTTTTTTTTTTCAATATAAAATAATCACAAATTTATATAGTTGCACCCTGTTTTTAAAAGTTATCTTTATTTGGAGATTAATTTTTATTAATATGGGCACAAATTTTGATTTTAGTGAACATTATAAATAATTTATATTAGAACTATATTTGTACGCGATCCCTTATGAGTGTGCTCTACGTTAGGGATGTCAGCATAAATAATATTTTATATATCTCGCTTTTTTTTTTTTTTTTTTTTTTTTTTAAGGTCATATGTTTACATTATTGCACCATAATTTTCAAATAATGAGTATTCTTTTTAGATTGAACACATGAAGAAGGTGGGTTCAAGATGTCTGAGGCTAAATTTCTTAACATCCAAATTCAGCAAAACAATTTTAAAAGAGCGAGTAGAGCAGAGCAGAGCTCCTAACGAGCTTGCTTTTAGGATAATAGACTAATTAGAATAGTGAAATGCAGAACATAAAAATGAATCGGATTATATATCGAAAATGAGAAAATTAATTATTAGAGGCGCTTTTTAATGGAATGATTGGAGAGCTGGAAGAACTCCAGGGTTAAACGTGCTCGTTTGATAGAAATTCTAAAATGGGTGACTTCCTGAAAAGTCTTTCATTTTATATATGAGATAAAAATGTACGAATTTTGTCGATCCAATATATGATGAAACCGGTTTGTGGTTACAATCAAAGCATTGCATTTGATCCTTTAAAAAAATAAAATATATATTGGATTAATCATATAATTATAAAAATTTAAAAATAATTTTATTTAAAATATATGATAATTATGAAAATATTAAAATAAATATATCAAATTATATAATAAAATGAATAAATAAATATCAGAAGTAAAAGCAGGGCAATTATTTAATCTAAAAAATCATAGAAAAAGAAACAACATTACCTTTTGTTTGGACGAGAGTGTCTCTTTTTTTTTTTAAGAAATGAAAAAAATTATGAGAAATATCAAAAAAGGTAAATTTTATTGTTTGGAAAAGATGAGTAAAATATTAAAAGAATTAATATTTCAGTTAACTCTCAAATTTGAAGAGAAAACAATAGAGAAAAATATAAATTTACTCATTTTTTATTAAATTACTAAAATAGTGCAAATTAATTAACAATTTCCTTAAACACTCAATTATTCAAGTAAAGATATAATTGTTAATTTTTAATAATAATATTTTTTCTTCTAAAATTGTCCTTTTCAAACAAAAAATAAATTTTTTATCTTCTCCTGAGTATATCTAAATACAAATATGAAAATAACTATTAAAAAATATATAATTTCTCATTATTTTTCTTTATATGATAATTTCCTTTCTATCCTTCCCAAAGAAAAGGTAAATCTAGAAAGTTCAGAATTAGGGTCTCCTAAATCAACCAACCATTACCTACCAACATGCTATCAGTATCACACACTGTACCTGCCCGATACGGCAATTAGGCGTGTAATAGACTTTTTAAATTAAATTAAATATAAAAAGACTAAAAAGATGGTCTTTTGTACCTAAATTTATTCACAATTAAGGGTTGTTCAGTATTTTTTATTTTTATGGTTTTTAGTTTTTATTTTTCTAAATTAAAATTTTGTTTCTTGAAAGCGACTTCATACAAATAAGCAATATATATATATATATATATATTTTTTTTTTTTTCTTTGTAATTATTGATTCTGAGTTAGATTAGAACGGCAGTTATGTTAGATTATGAACGAATAGAATTTTGAACTTAGAGTTGATAAAATTTAAATCTTAAAATGAAAAAATAAATTACTCTTTCCGTCACATAATTTGTATTATAATTTGACTTGCACATGAATTAAAAATATTTAATTAATATGATTAAACTATAGTTTTTGCTTATTTTTCCCTAATATATTTTTATTTTAGTATTCACAAAAATAATTCATATTAAATTATTTTTGAAATTAATCAAACATTTAATTAAATAAAATTTTATTAAAGGCTGATATGTTAATTTTGTTTGTATCAAGTACTTCGGCTTGCCATTTTCTTAATGCAACTCGCTATTTCTTTCCATAGGTCCTATCCATTAGCTTCATTGTTGTTCAAGAAGAAATGAAAGATCTAATTTTTCCCATTTAAAAGAATAAATAAATTTCATATAGAGAGTTCATTAGACAAATTTTCCAACAATCATATGAATGCGGGCTTGAAATTTTATAGTGTGGCATTTAAAATACAAAAAGGATGAAAACAAATAAGCTCACTTGTATACAAGATGATTACAAAACACTTTTACAGTCGAGATAGGTTTAGGATACATGTGACAGGTTAGAAACCAAAAAAATCTGCCAAGGTAACAAGCCTGCTCATGTCAAGTGTTACAGGTATCAAAAGCACCAACCACAGAAGGAAAATGAGGAAGGGATACGACCAGTTCTGCGAATATATTCTGCTTGCTGTTCTGTTTTTGCAGCTTGCCTATTTTTCTTGTCTTCTGCTGCTGCTCGCTTCTCTTCTGCCTTGTGCCTTGCTGCTGCTAGTTTGTTCATAAGCCTATCCTGGGCTCGCCCCCTTAACTTTTCAACTTCCATCTAAAAGTATAAGAAATTGGTCCGGATTAAGGGAAAACTGGACAGGCCACATGCTGTCATGGCATAGAAAGCACTCTGCAGGTATCCTGGAATTCTAGCTTCCACAAACATAAATTAATGCAGGCATAAACAGATAAAGGATTGGCAACACCATCAAAGGCACACCAATTACCATGTTTCACAACGATACATAACTAAGCTAAAGCTGATTGCTGGCTTGCCATGTGAATAAAAAAAATCAAATTTTGACTCAAAAGACGGGAAAATTCAACAATTTTACCTCATACTTTAACCTTTTATTTTTTTTGACATCTACAATTCTTTTTAGTTAGTTCATCACCCTAGGGCTGTCTCCACTCTGACTTGAATTGATGTAAAAGACCACCAAAAATGGTCACTGCATGTTCAATTTGTAGTTTTTGTGCAAACAAAATGGTAATCTGTACTAATCCACATGCCATCAACATGATTGCACAAAAGTTAGGCTTGTGCTTGTGACAGCCTAGGAATGATAATTAAAGCTAATCACAGAAGTTCAGAAATGGAATTTCTCACGTAAAAACTGCGTAATTTGTTAGGACACCATCACAAATGGAAAATACTACTAACTTCACCAGCTGAACCGGCAGGAGCAGAACCTGTCCTTATTTAAAAGTTCTAATTCTGAAATCATATCAAATTTTTCTTTCACTTTCCATGCTTTTCCAGGATCATTTTGTTTGAGAGATTTTAAAATTTGCTAATTGCAGACTCAAATAATTGACTGTAACACAATCAGTAGTCAGGGGCCTCGTTTACTTGGAGCAAGAATAGATAGGAATTTGTGGATTAAATCTAAGTTTTTATGGAACTTTTGCAGAAGTTTAATGTGCAAAAAGGCCAAAACTGAATCTGTAAAATGTAGTGAAACTGAAGGAAAAATAAAATATTCTAACAGGTAGAATTGAATTCTGCGAACGTAGGAAAGGAGAAAGAAAAGGGATAAACCTCAATTTTCCTCATCTCAGCCTCAGTTTTTGCTTTCTCATGATTTTCCCATGCTTGAATTTTCATTTCTTCACGTTTGAACCTACATGATTGCAGTTACAATTCAGGATTATCACTTTTAAACCACAAATTGCAAATAAGTACCCACCAGTGTCTAAATGAATTTTACAGCTAATAGTAAGTGCTATATCCTGACAATCCAGTAGATATTATGCTGCTTTAAAATATATAATTTTCAGTTTAAATTCCTTATTTAAGGGTATGTTAACCAATGGAAAGTTCAAAATGTATGTCCTTGCACTACAACACTCTTAAGGCCCAAAGTAAAACGTTATATCTATTCTTGACAAGGCAAAGCATATCATATTATGCTGCGGTCAATAAAATAATAAAAAAAGTATAAAATCCAGTCTAATTATCCTACTTTCCAGAATTGTTACCCATAGGCCTTCCCCCTTTTCAAACCCGAAATTTAGTGAATATGTTTGGATGTTGAAGATAAGTTTGGATTTCTACAGACCAAGCACATACCTGGCCATATACTTGGCTTTCTCTGCCTCCTCCCATGCTGCTGCACGCGTTTCAATCATATTTTTAATTGGTCGTTCTACTGGAACAGTTTTCAGTGAAGTGGATGCATCTTTATCCTCCTCCTCCTTGCTAGCCCAGGCAGCAATGTTCATTTTACCTAGCTGTGTCCCCAATGCCATTATTTCTCTCCTAGTTTTCATTTGCAATTCCTTTTCAGACAACTCCTTGTTCAGATGGAGATGATCATTGGGAGCATTTGTTGGAGATGAAGCTGGTGCAGCTCTACCAGGAGTTGATGGCCTTGAAGAACTTGGACTGCGGATTGGAGTTGTTGCTCTCACTGGAGTTCCATTCCTGGAAGGCTCTTGGCTAGCAATAGGAGTCATTTCTGTACCCATATCTCTCATTGATACAGACCTAGCTGTTGAAGGAGGTGGAATAAATGCAGTAGCACTATGCATGGCTATAGATGAATCGTGCTGGCTAAAGTTAACTGCAACAAAGTTAAAAAATGGACACGAAGTTTATTTTTCCAGAATATTATCATCCATTTATATAAAAATAGCATCCAAGGAAATTTATTTTCAGAAAAAGAAAATATTGCTGTTATTGGAACTATGCAATCACCGTTATTTATATTCAAAGATCATAGTCATATAAAAAAAAGGAGGGAAGGAAAGAAGGCATACTACAGCACCACTACCGGTACAGGTATACCAGCCAACAGCTTAGCACTTTCTAGGTGTTCAGGGTCCTTTCATTTTATATCATATTTCATATTTTTATCAAAGTGCAGCAAATAAACAAAAGAAAATCTGATCTGTTCAAACCAAGAAATTTTTTTCTCAGCCTGAAAACCTTTTACAGAGCCAACTTTTCTCCAATGGCATAGCTACTGGAAAGGGAGATTTATGTTGTCAACAAAAGGAAACCTAGGCGAGGACACCAGATAAGAGTTAAGACACTTCTATTAGAGAGGACTTAACCCAAACCAACTAGCCTATAGAAGCTACTACAGTCTTAGCAGGCTGTGAAGAAACTAAATAAGGAGCGGTCACCAGAAACAAAACAATAAGAATAAGAAAGACTTGAGGAATAGGAGAAGTTTGAGTTGTGTATTTTTGACAAGAAAAGAAACTCTTTTGAGAAAGAAAGAAATAAACGCAGATCATAGAACCGACCCCCCCCCCCCTCACCTCATAGATCAAAAGAGACCTATAAATAAGAACAACAAGCTTAAGGAAAAAATAAAAATAACTTAATGTATGCATAGAAAACAGATAATCAGATAACACAGATTTAATATAAGAGGGCCTTTACATAGGCATTGCTATCATTTTCCATATGCTAAATACTCCTTATCTTATATATACATGATTCGTACTCTACAAGAACTACAACAAGAAAATGTCAAATTACCTCTCTGGAAAATATTTTCCAGATTTTCCAATGCTTGGGATGTTCAGAAAAATCAGTTAATAGAAAATATTTTATTGGTAAAAAAAAACTACGTTATATTTAAGGAAAATGACTTCCTATTTCCAAGAGAAAAATACATTTTTTTGACATTGACAAATTAATATAACCTTATAAATACACATTTTTTAATTTATTAATACCATTGGTAGCCACCATCACTATTCATTGGCAACTATTATAATTTATCATTTTTTATGCATTTATTCTCATATTTAACAATAAATTTTTTAAAATATGTAATTTCTTATAGATATTTTAATGGTCTTATAAATTAAAACTTTTAATATTTTAATATATTTTCAATATTGCAATCAAAGAATGGAAAATGAGTTATTTGAAAAATAGTTTTCAAGAAGAATATTTTCACTAGAAAACATTTTCCAAAGATAAGTTATGTTCCAAAAAGAAATGAAGTCTTAACACCAATTTAACACTTTGACAACTGTTTGTAAAGGGTTCAAAACATTGATTTTGTCTTATACCAGTCTATTCAACTTCTCATGATAATGTATAAAAACCCGTCAAGATTAGTGACTTTCGCCTTTGCATACAAGTTCTTCAATTCTTAGCTCTCAACTCAAGTGTTTTTAGCAATCATCTCTTTGAAATTTCTGATGAGTTCATTTAACTTTTTCTTCCAATACATACAAGTAAAATAAAGAAGATTCGGCCACTTTCCAAATTTTGACCTTTCACATTGAACCATTCAAGATAATCTCATATTGCATTTGGCATGACTGAAACCAGAAAACATGGCTGAGGCAATCATCTGACCTTGTAACCTTTGGCTCGAATTTTGTGACCAGATCCATGGGTGAAGCATTATTAGCCATTCTTAAAAGTCAAATCTTCACTGTTCCTATTACTAAATTTTCCACTACCATTGCTTCTGAAGGAAGACAAGACCCAGCTTTGTTCCCTCACATACATGCTCTGCAGTCTACAAGCTTAACAGCAGAGGTAAGGGGAGCAGGTAGCTCAAAAGTTTTTTCAAATCTACCTTATAAGTTAAGTGTAATTTTTTTATTAAAATTTTGTGACCCTCAGCAACATTGAAAATTTTTCTTTGGTCTCCCTACCTTTTGAATCTTGGCTCCGCCAATGGGCAGGCTGACTGATTGTGAAAAGCAAACATACTCATATGAAAGTGATACTAAGTGGTTGTTTGTTAGTTTGTCTCAGTTGAATAAATAGAATCTTATCTGATTTTGCAAGCCACATTTTGTTCGAATGAAAAAGCTTCTTTATAAATTTGGTTTGATAAGCTATATAACTTATTAAATTAAAATGTAAAACTGCCCCCACAATTATGAAACGATACTATATATAGCTTTTAAATACTTCAGGAGTCCCCACATATGCCATGTCAGTCTTCTTGCTTCCACATGTGTTGTTCTCAAGTTCTGAGGTTGATGAATGAATTTTGGAGGGGTCCGGGGTCAAATGGGAGCAGGGGAATTCATTGGAAAAAGTGGGACTCTGTGTGCTGCAGCAAATTCTCAGGCGGTCTAAACTTTCGACGCCTCCATGAATTCAATATCGCTCTGCTGGGGAAACAGGTATGGAGACTGGTTACAAAACCCGAGTCACTGGCAGCTCGCATCCTCAAAGCACGATACTTCCCGTTCTCTAGTATTTTTTATGCTACACTAGGTTCAAATCCGAGCTATGTCTGGACTAGCCTAAGGGCTGCAATTCCGGTGGTAAAAGCAGGTTCTATTAAGCCTGTAGGTGATGGGTCCTCTATAGACATCTAGGCAGATTCATGGTTCTATGAAGCGTCTAGTTGATGGGTCCTCTATAGACATCTAGTCAGATTCATGGTTACCGGATCCTACCAATCTGAAGGTAATCTCTCTACCACCTTCAGATTGTGAATTTGCTTATGTTCTTTCTTTACTGTTAGATGATGGGTTGTCTTGGAGGATTGCTGTTTTGCGTGAGTTATTTGAAGAACGTGATTTGAAGCTGGTTTTAAAGATTCCCTTGAGTCGTTGGTGTGCAATGGACGGATGGTACTGGAGTGCTGAAAGAAGCGGCTGTTATTCTATGAAAAGTGCATATAGGTTACTAAGCACTCATTTTGCACCTTTAACATCAGCACAGTTGAAGCCTTTTTGGCTGAAATTATGGAAGTTAAAAATTCCTCCAAAGGTGAAGAACACGATATGGCGGCTGTGTAATTCCTGCCTCCCCTTGAAACTGACCCTTCAAAGGCGTGGGGTTCAGCATGACAATGTGTTATGTGGTAACTGTGGTCAGTTTCCTGAGTCAGCAACCCACTTGTTTTTTGAATGTGAATATGCTATTGATTGTTGGAACAGCTTTCTGCCGAGGGTGTTGGACTTTTCGGATATACATCAGCTGGTTTGGATAGGTGATTGGCTTTCTCAGTTTTTCCGGGCTCTCGATCTAGCGGACATCCACAAGCTCTGTATGATTTTATGGGCAATCTGGAAACATAGGAACGAGGCAATTTGGAATGGGTGTTCACTTGCTGCAGTACAGGCCACTCAGTCAGCCCTCTCATGGCTAGTCTCTTGGCAGCAGCCCAAACCTCACAGCAGCAAGCAACATCAGTTTCCATTCATACGCCTACAGCATGAGTTAAGCCTCCTCCAGGGTTTGTGAAGTGTAACTTCGATGCAGCTTTGAAACATGCATCTGGCTCGGTTGGGACAGGTTGGGTGGTGAGGGATGAGAATGCTATTGTACTGTTCTTTGGCCAAAACTCTCTCGCAGGTGCCCTGGACATGGCTTCAGCAGAGGCTCTCTCGTTTGGTGAAGTGCTGAGTTGGACCAAGGAACAATCCCTCACCAATGTCGTGTTTGAGTCTGACTCTTTACTTTTAGTTCAAGCTATTAAACAACATCAACAAGATTTATCCTACTTTGGTAGTTTAGTGCTTGATTGCACGATTAGTTTGAGTGAACTCTCCTTTTGTTCTCTTATTTTTGCTAAAAGGTCAGCGAACAGTGTGGCGCATTTGCTTGCAACACATGCCTGTTCTTTGCCTGGTCTTAAGGAGTGGGGTCCTGTCCCTCCCTCTTTCATTGTTGATGCTTTGCATTTCGATTTAGCTCAATGAAATTACTTACTTTTCAAAAAAAAAAAAAAAACTTCAGGAGTTAGCTCTTAATACATCTTAATCATTCAATTCAATATGTTGTTGATTCAGATTCAGTATTCAGAATTTAGCCCAAACAAATGACCTTTTACCTTTGAAAAGTTCAGCGTAATGACCAAACAACTCTTGAGCTTTAGTGCTCTACAATATTATTATGTTTGAAATATCATGTTTGGTTATAAATATGTTTTTCTTAAGAATGTAATAATTGTGTTTGGCTAGTCCACGAGAAGGTATAAGAATGTAATGGATTACAATAATGCCCTTAAAATTATATATCTCTTTTATTTGCTTAATACACTAGAACTATAAACCACACAAATACAAAAACAATAGTTTGATAAAGCTTTTGCCCAATAACCAATAACAAGCTATGCAAATATCATTCAGGACATAGTTACCTACAAAGTGGTAAATTTCAGGGCCTGGTATGGGTATGCATACAAAATATCCCATTTAAAAGCATATATGGTTCACAAAGGTAGGTTTAGTTGGTAAACTAATTTGGGTCGTAGTACGTGAATTGTTGGGGTTGATAGTCTTTTTATTAGCTAATTCTATGCCTAGAGGCATTTCGTAACCATTTTATCAAGAACTATTTTTTGAATTATAATGAACACAAACAAACAGTAAGTTACAATTACTGAAAATAATATTTAAAACAAATAGTTAAAACAAGCCCCAAATATGTTGTTTTAAAATAGGCCCATATTTAAAATGAAAATACAGTTTAAAGAAAGTACACATATAGAATAACAAAAGTATAGCTTCTCCACAGCAAAACAGCAAACAAGGGGAGAAGAAAAGAAACAAAAAAGAATCTGTAATCCAATAGCCAAGGAATTTGAAATAAAAAATCCAATCACCATGGAGATGAAGATTTTAGGTTATCAGTAATCCAATCACCAATGTTAAAGTCCTTCATCAACTCACCAAGTTGGTTGTTCTATAGTAGGTTAACAAGATGACACGCATGCCAGTCCCCATGGCTATCATAGTTTAGTGGTGGCTTGTGTGGTGATGAAGGGGTTGTAATGGGTATTAAGGGTTTGTAACTGATTGCTCATTAGGCATTTTGAGTTTTGCAAATAAAAGGAGGGTAAAGTGAATTTAAGAATTCATTTATGAGGAAAAGCAGGGGAGAGAGAGAGATCTTTTTTTTTTTCTCTTCTTGTGAAGGGAGCGAAAGGTGGGGCATCAAAGAGAGTTGGTATGTAGAGGTGGACTATGCAAGGATTGGGGATTCGACGATCGTTTTTGTGTCAATGCCGGGAAGATTTTTTTTTTTTTAAAAAGAAAATTCTTCTACTTTAATTCAATTGCTATGGTCCCAAATTTGGATCTAGTTATGGGCCTTTGAATTTGGGGATTGAGTTCAAGATGAAGTGTTCTAGAAGGAGTTTTCTTCCTTCCAGCTATGGAGACAGACAGAGAGAAAATCTGCAATCTCTTGGAGCTTGTTAAAAGAGAACTCTAGAATCTCTGAGTTTTGGAAGCTCAAAAGCTTTTCTCAAAATTCTGCTTAAAATTTCTTGATATCAGAGCCTTTTAAACAATTAAGTGCAAAGCTAAAACTATTCACTACCCGCTATAATAACTACCCATTAATAATTATCTATTACAATGAATTAACCACCCCAGTAATACCCACTAACAAAGAAACTGATAATACATGATAAAAACTGAATAACTAAATAAAATCACCCTAGATTCAACGGAAAAACTACCCTATTACACCAGCTCCATGATATTACTCTCTGCCTTGAAAGGTGATTGTCCTCAAGCACAAAGGATAACTGACAGGCAATCTTCAACTTGTAAAAATGTGATGCACACAAAATCCTTATCACCCTCTATTATTGCTGCAAATAAGGAGCTATTTAATGTGCTTCTATATTTAATTAATATTCCTGGATCAAATGGCTCCTCTAATGTTTCCTCTACATCATTCTCAAATTGCTTCTTCCCAATCCCTTCCCATCTAGAGGCTGCCAAATCAGATGGAAGCCCTCTAGTTGTGCTAACATTTGATGTTGTTTGATTATTTCTTTCTTCTGCTATGCTCTGTCTTCTATACACATAACTACCAAGACTTGAAATGGTTGCCGGAATACTATTGGCTCTACAACAGTTCTTGGCTGTTTCAATTTGCCAACTTTCCTAAATTATTACTCCTTATATGTCGCCTAAGAAAATCCAACTTTGTGAATTTTGAAATGTTGTGATATATAACTGAATGTATAAGTAGTATAATTTTAGGGTAAAGGGTAGTTTAGGTATTTTGGAAATAGCCTACACCTATAAATAAGGGTGAATTGTATCTTATTAGTAGCAATGAAAAAGCTCTCTTATTCCACA
>CANUEP010017291.1:0-11827 GCA_947857235.1 Jatropha podagrica | reverse complement strand
ACTAAATGCTGAATTCATTGCTTTGGAATGGATTTTATATATTAATGCTATAGGAATTGATCCTTGTTTCATTTTATAATTATGAGTTTTTATTTCTAATACCATGCTTTCTAGTATATTTACATCATTTAATGAAATTGTTATATCTGGATATACTTCGAATGATATTGGCCCTTCACTTAAACTGGTTTGAACTGATCCTAGTAATGAATCTAAAATTTAAAAATCTAGCATCCCTAACCACTGCTAATATACTAGTGTTTAACCCTTCTCTAGTTAAAGGTTTTATTCCAACTTGAATTAATCTGATATGGATATATTTATATTTTTTGTTCTTGTGTTGCTGCAAAGTTTTAGTTGACAAAAGAGTTATCCTTTCAAATGGTTTACTTAATTGAAAATCTCTTTCTTCAGTTTTAATAACATAATCTGTTTTCCATAAATTAAATTTTGAGATTTTATATATTTGTTCTTTATCTACTTTAGGAATTTCCCATTCATCAATTGCTTTACTAAAATCTTGCAAAATTAATTCATTCCTATTTATTATTTTCTTTATTTCTGAAGATTCAGAGTCATAAGATTTTATACTACTAGCCGATCTACATAATAAAGGATCCATGTTTAATATCAATAAGTTGCGGCCACTGCCTGTTATACCCTTCGATAGCCTAACTGTGGCTGAAAACGGGTTTAGATGGCATACCCAAAACTTTCTGAGATATTAATGTAGTGTCTAATTCTAGCTATAGGATGAGACAAACCTAAAATAAATCCTAACTTTCTATCTATAGGACTTTTGACCAAGTCAATCTTGTCTTAACTCAATGGCAAATTACCACATGGCAATTAATGAACTAATATGAGTCTTTGGATGAATTTTTAAGATCTAATCTCCACTGTCCATTTGGGGAAATTACCACAGTGCCTAAAAGTCATCTAAAATCCTAAATGATTAGACATGCAACAACCCATCTTCTTTTTCATCAAAACCCTAGCCACCCACAACAAGCTCTCTCTCTCTCTTCTCCATTTTTCTTTACAACACCATCAAAGCCACCATTTTTGAACAAGTTCAAGCAAAAGTACCTAAACTAAGGAAGTGAATTCTTGCATCAAAATTTCGGATTTTCATCATTTGATAAACTTTCTCTCACTAAAACCTATTCTACCTCTTTCTCTCTCATCTAAAATCTCAGTGCTTTTTCAAACTAAGGCTAGAAATAAGTTCTCATACATTTATTTATGTTATTCATCCATTTAGATTTTATTTTCATTAAGTCTAAGTATTTATTTAGATTTTTCCTTTCTTAGAAGGTTCTACCCCCAAGAATAAGGGAAAAAAGGTGTTAGGGGACTAGCATGTTGGAGGTTTGTGCTATTTTCTCATCTTTAGATTTTTTTAGGAATTATTTGATGTGATTTTATATTTCTATGCTTCAAGACTTTATTTTTATTCTTTAAATGAGTTTATCTATGTTTAATATGTCTCCTTTATGCTAGATTTAATTTTTTATGAAATTTTAGCTCATGCTTTTCATATTGACCGAATTTAATAATGTTTTTTTAAAATCTATTTTAGTTTTTTTTTTTTAGTTTATGCTTAACTCTACATTTATGAATATTGTAGATGCTAAAAATGGATTTTTTTTGTGAAATTTTAAATATTGTTAATGTATTTTTCTAAGGTTAGCTAAATTTATGGTATTATTTTTTTTAATGATATTTTGATATTATTTTTTGTATGTGATATGTAAATATTATAGTGTGATGTCAAAGATAATAAAATGATGATTTTAATAAATTATTGGACTTGATATGTAAAAATTATGTTGGAGACATAATTTTTTTTGGGTACCAAATAATATTTTCATGATTCATGGATTTATTTAAACATGTTCCAAGAACTAAGGAGAAATTTTCTATACTTATGCAGACTTGGACAAAGGAGAATTTTAAGGACCAATATGATATTGTAAGGACCCAAATGTAATTTGCATTAATTATGAACTAAAGAACAATTTGGGACTTGATTAAGGACTATAATTATAAATTGGACCCTTAAAAGGGACTAAATGTGGACTATGGATAAATTAATATACCACTAGTCTATTTATTCCATGTGAGATCCATTTATAATTAATTCGGATTAGTGATAATTAAGTAATAGTAATAAATTAATTGATTAGTAGTAATTTAATTAAGTGGATGGATAATTAATTTGTGATATCTAGATTAATTAAGTACTTAATTAGTAATAGGAATAATAAAAATAATAGGATTTTATGGCTACTACATCAATGAGGTAGATAACTAAATTAATTTAGGAAGTAAAGGACTATTGAATTTAATAATTCTATTAGATCAATTAAATAATTAATTGATCCACTTAAGCCCAAGTTAGGAGAATATTAAAAATAATTGAAGTATGGATTCATTAGGTGGTGTTATATTATGTTTAATATTAGTGCCTTGAGAATTGTGCCATAGTCTACAAATTTGTGCATATTAGTGAATTATGAGTGATTATGTGAAATATACTATGATTGTAATTTTAATTGGATGATATAAATTTTTGGTGCCATGTAAAATATTCTTTGTGAATATAATAAATTATAAGAAAACCAGTATGATTATGTGTTTAATATATGATTTATGGATATGAAGTTATGATGAAATGTTTAGTATGGAAAAATATGATTTTTATAAATAAAGATGATTTATGAAAGTTAATATCTTTTAATTTTCTTTTTTTTTCTTGAACTGTAATAAAATATTTTAATGTAATATTCAAATTGGACATTTTATTTATGAACACTATTGTGCATGAAGTATAAAATGAATTAATTATAATAAATATTTTATCGGTCTTAGTATACTTGGTTGAATTAGAAGTTGTATAGAGGTATGACATGCCATAGAAATATAATATTGTCTATATATTACACGCAGTGTCTTATAGGGGCTAAAGAAACCACATTTAATAGGAGTTAATGAACTCCAATTTTTATAGAGGCTAATAAACCCCATTTTCTAGTTATGACCATTTGATTTTGACCGACGGGTCGTATGATATTATATGAGCTTTCGATCTATATGTTTATTATAGAATTCTTTGTGTGCTATTTGATTCTTCTAAGTATGTTAAAAGCCTAACTAAAAATATAGTTTGTATAAATTAATTAATTAAATAATTATATTACTTTACGAACACATGTGATTTCATGATTAAGTACATCCAATTTAATGATGCACGATTATCAAATTTAATTAAGCATGTTGGTTGTGAATATTTATTTTACGCTTTTGAAATATGCTATATTATGATTATGCTGTCTGTCTTTAAATAAATGTTATATATGATAACATGAGATATTATGATCACTTATGTGTATTTCCCTGCTATAAATGGGAAATAAGCACCACTAAGCTTTTTGCTTAGTTCACGCGCAAGTTGTTGATTTGGGGTAAACGGTCCACAGCAAGCATCAAAGAGGGCCTTTATTCTACGACGATCACTTTTCAAATAGTCTCTCCTTTATTTCAGTTTTTAGAAAAATCTAAGGGCATGTAAATATAATTAAGGCACTAGAATGTTTTTATTAAGTCAATGTTATGAACTAAATATTTGGAAACAATTTTATTTTCAAAGTTAGAATATTTTATGGCATGTAATGAATATCTTAAATGCTTTCAATTAAAAGGAACTGATTTATTATTTGTGTTGAGTTTTTTATGAGATCTGTAGGAATATAGAATTGTGTTGGGAAAATAAATATTGAAAATGTAGTTGAGTTGTGGTCGAATTATAAAGTGTTTTAAGTATTATTCTGTATTTTTGTGATATTGAATATATATATATATATATAGGGAAACTCTTGCAGTTTTTTATAAAATTTCTCCAAAAAATTTTCTAAGTCATTTTTGTAAAACTAAAAGAATACGTTTTTAAATTGTCAAGTATTAAGTATACCAGTTTAATATTTCAGTGTTAAACTTAATGTGGATCTTAAGGTCTTATTTTACGAAACTGGATTTTGGGTGTCGCAAACCTATTTAGTGAACAGAACTCAAATGCCTTTTTCACCTTTTATCGGTGTTAATCATCATGGGCAATCGATCTTATTGGGATGTGCGTTGCTATATAATGAGAAGGTGTCCAAGTTTGTATGGGTGTTCAAGTAATGGTTGAATTGTATTGGGGGCATACCACCACTCGTCCTTATCATCGACCAGTGTCCAAGCATAGCAAAGGCTATTCAAACGGTCTTTCCTAGAGCAAGGCACCATTGGTGCTTATGGTAGATGATGTCTAAATTTCCTAAGAAAATGAAGCAATGCAAGTAGTATGATAAGATAAAAGATTTCATGTAGTTGGTATATAACAGCTCCTCAATTGAAGAGTTTGAAATAGGATGGGCTTCGTTGTTAGAATTTTTTAATCTATATCATGGTTAGATGACCTTTGGAAAGGTAAAGGAGAAGGGCACATGTATATGTTAGAAGGTATTTTAGGCCAGAATGTCACATACCCAAAAAAGCGAGAGCATGAATTCCTATTTCGATGGGTATATATACATCCGAGGAGAACGCTGAAGCAGTTTGTTGATCAATACAAGGTTGCCCTGAGCAGACTTTAATTCAATGAGCAGTAAGATATCTCTGTTTAGTGATTATGCAGTTGAGAAGCAATTTCAAGAGGTATATACACACAGTATATATGCAAAGGTTTGAAAGAAATTTTGGAAAATCATATATTGTAGTCCTTCTCATGTGTAATCAATGTTGAATGGGTATAAATGGGAAGTTGATTGCAAATTATATATAAAAGATGTTGGTTATTGGAAGCGAGTTTGTTATAAAGTCATATATCATAGCTCCATCGTTGATATCCATTGCAGTTGCTTGTTATATGAGAGAGTATGGCTATCTTATTAACATACTCTTTTTATGTTCTTTCTTAGAATGATGTGGGGCTATTGCCTAGCAATTATATACTAAATAAATGGAAGGAAAGATTTGAAGTGATGTCATAGCAAAAATAAGTTACATATTAGTGGTATTCATCACTTAGAAGAAGCAAAAAAAATTCAAGGCCTTTGAAGAAATGTTTAATGTGCAACTAATTTAGCATATGGAAAGGACCATATGTATAATTTCACGTTCAATTTGATGAGAAGTGGGGTAAAAAAGCTAAAAAAATGGGAAAATGTTGCTAATTCATCTACTACAAACCTTGAACCCATTGATGAACCAATTTATGTAGAAACTACATATGTTTGTCCAACTGGTGGAGTAAGTAAGAATGGCTCAATTGCTAATATAGATTCAATCATTTTGAAGTGGTGAGGGAGGCCCAAATCCAAAAGAAACAAATCTAGGTTGGAGGACAAGAGCAACAATAAGAAAAGCTGATAGAACTATCAAAGAAAGAAAGCATGCAATAACCTCACTAGTACATCACCTATTTGCAATGACATTGGAGTTGAACAAGTAAGAATCCTCTCCATATGCAATAAATATATAACAGTCTGAATGCATGATCAAATTGATTACCTCATTGTGTTTTCGTTATGCATGTGTTGCTCTAAATATTACTTGTGTTGAAGTTGCGTACTCATTTGCATTTAAAAAAATTAATGTCATTTTAAGTTAAATATGTGGTAGATTTTGTTTACTTGAAATATATGCTATTTGTTTGTGAATTTAATTTCTCATGGATAGTGTTTGTCAGTTACTGATTTAGCATTATTGTGTTGCAGAGTATTAATTTAAAATCTCAAGTACAAACAAATTTGTCCCACCTTGTCCATAATCGAGGTGTTTACTTGCAGAGTCAAAATCAAATACCACAAAAACCAATGGAAGGATCTTTAAGTGTTGGCATGGTTGATCTATTACGCATGATGGGAGGGGTGCTATGACAAAATATGACATAGGTGTATCTAGTTTGTTTCGAGTTCTGCGGAGACGGTTTTGTATTAAATACACGTAGTTGGTTATCATTGACATAGTATACAATGACGCTTAAATTGGTTGGTTTGTTTTCATTGTTATGTACATCAATTGTGGATTTGGTTGCTTCATTTGGGGAAAAAAAGCGGAATGAATCATGTAGCTAGTACCCAAAACCAAGACTTTTCAATAGTTTTTCTGTTCCCACTAACAGGTGAATAAATTTTTGCAGGAGTTTACATTGATTCCTTTATTATGAATTGGGTGAAACTCATGAAATCATTTAAAGTCACATTGTTTTTCTCTTGTTTTTTCTCCTATATTTTTATGTGTTAAAGCTAATTCTGAAGAATTGTTTACGTTGTTCTTTATTTGAAACACATTCAACCATTGGAACAGTACATGAGTTTGGGCACACAAAGGTATTCATCAATTTGAGTGCTTGATTCACGTTGCTTTGCCCATTTAAAATTTTAATATAATGAATGGACCCTGCTACTTTCATTTCAGGCCTCAAATTTATTGAATGGACCATGCTGATTATAGGGCGTAGGTGTGAAGGTTGTTGCATGTTACCAATAGCCCATATTTGAGCCCAATTGGCAGGTCTACGTTTATAAAAGACCTACAATTCCAATTCTTCAGTAATTTTATTTTGGGTCATTCAACAATAAGCTACCATTGATTAGTTATTTATTTGTGTCCATTAGTGATAGGCCTTCAAGGTAGGCCTAAGTGTTAATTTGTTAACATTTTCTGCACTGTGGAATTGGTATGGTTAATGAAAACTTTAATTTTTCGCAAAGATCAAAGTAAGAACATGTAAGCTATGAAATTCCAAACTTATGGGCTACAACTTTTTTTGCAAATTATAGTTTTGTTTTTTAGGTTATCAAACATGCTAGTTGGGTTCTCAAACATGTTTTTTATTTTCTAATTTGTTTCAATTCTTTTTTTTTTATCTACACCTTAAGAAAATGAAAATGGATTATAAGTAATGGAAAAAAAAATTGTTTGCTATTAGAAAATGATAATGGCTTCTGCATTTAAGTGAAAGTGCGCTATTGCATCCTTATAAAAGGAGATAACTAGTAATTTGTATCTCAGAATGACATAATCTAATTGATTTCAACTACTCCTAATAGCATGATATAGGGAGATTAGTCCCAAATTGAATCTACAGTAACTATGTATATCGATGAAAATTTTTAATTATCGTCTATCAATTAACAAAAATACAAAGCCCACTATTCCTACTAAGTTTATGCAGTGATCTGCAATTTCCATAAATAAAATTAATATGGCATTTAATTACAGTCTATACTATTGAATGACTTGTAAACATGCCAACAAAAAAAGCATATCCATGTAGTGCATAACCAACGCTGACCATCCAAAAAGAGCTTCCCAAAATACCATACAGAGATGGTGTCCTCTGCCTACTGGACACCACAATGATAAAAAAATTATTGTGACAACCTGTGCTCGAATCCCGGCTCTAAAATGCAAGACGTCTCCCTCTTTGATCATGTTGCTTTCCATGAAATAAGAGTAACCTGTGAAACAGCCGATCCTGCCATAATGGTACAACTTAGCATCATAGTTAATTCACTCATAGAGAAAATGTACCCTCCTTCTCCACCTCTTCAGGTAAGCGCAAAAATAATTGCAGTCAATGGTCTACGAAAAGAAATCATTTATTACAATTTGAAAATAGTAAAAATTGCTTAAAATAGAGAAAGTAAATCTGTTTTCTTATATGCTTTATCATAACATACAAGCACCCATTTATACAAGAATACTTCCTTAATTCTAGCCTAGGACATTCTTAATCTAACTAGGATTACGTAACGGTTATAGATAAGAAAATCTGAATCATTATCCTAATCAAATAAGGATTACTAATAGAATAGAAATAAAAATACGATTTATAGATGATCTCAAGCCCCATTATCATCGATTGACATTCAGATTTTTCTACCTGATTAAACGAGAAAAGCTATTAACGTTTACTTGAGAACTGGCATACCCAACCATCTAAACAAGAATTCCTTGGGGATTCTTGGCATTGTCAATAGCTGTGATTCCCTGTTGGTCTAACTAGCACAATAAAATCAATAGCAAAGAAATATAATAATCTCTAACTATAAGAATAGTGTTGTTTAGATTACCAGAATATAAGACATAATGTAAATTCCAACCAGCACCTATTAGCTAATAGCCATCAGCCACTGGCTACATCCTACCAATATAATATAATATAATTACTAGGATACAACGTCTGGAAATATAATGTAATTAAAAAATCATATGCAATTATTGAGATTTATAATGTGAATTACAACGAGTAAATTGAATCCAGGACACTTTTTTTCCCCTAAATTCTTTAACCGTTGGGCCCCTTTATTTAAAACTCCGGCTTGGCCCCTGAGTATATGCAAGTATTCAGAAAAAGATCATACACTCATCAGACATCAACAAAACCCTTCATAAAGTGATGGGCTCTAATCAATGATGGAAAATGTAAATGAAACCAAAAGTACAAACGATGGGCTAAAATCAATAAGCTTCAGCAAGTAAATTGAGCATACAACCAATTATTATACTTTACAAACATAAACTAATTGAGCAATTCATCAAATAAAAGAAAGTTATATTGATTTGCATTTACCATTCCACCCAGAAACGTTCCAGTAGGTTGTGTCGCCCCATGACCAAGCTCCTATTCCAAGCTTTGTGACCGTCAAATCAGAGCCTCCCAACTTCACCTTGTCTAACTCGATTATTGGAGCAGAAACATTATCAGAAGCAACAGCTCTCACTTTGCTGATTCTCCTCCTGTGACTTAAAACCGAGAGACAAGCACCGCTGCTAATATTTGTAGTGGCCATAATAATATGCTCGGTGCTTTGGAATTCAACTTGGAGGAAAGGAGGAATGACAATTGGAAGCGAAAGAGAGTACTCGGATGTGCGAACCACAGAACTGCATCAAGAATTATCTTTAGAGGACATGGTCGTAAACCATTACACGTTAGATGTATACCTCGGAGTCTTCGCAACATTTAGTTGTGTACCTCTCTGAGTCTTGGCAACATGCGAAAACTAGGGGTGTGCACGGGTAGAGTAGGGACGGAAATATCAATGGGATTGAGCCGGAATTTAATAGCGGGTTTGGAATATTTGAATTCCATCAAATTTTATAAAATTTATTTAAAAATTTTTATTTTTGGATTTAAAATAAAAATAAATAAATTTCAATTTTAAAAATTTAATTCTATGGAATTGAATATAACTACATTTTCAAATGAATTTTACAAAATTAAATACTTTAATTTTTTATGACAAAACTACTCTCTTTTTCTATAAATTCAATTTTTTAATTTTTTTTACTTACTTAATTAATTTATTTTATCAAACTAATAAACTATTAAACTTTATTTGACAAAACTATCTCTCTATAGATTGAAATATTTTTTTCTTTTCTCTTATTTTTTTTATTTCATAGTTATTAGTGCGAAACTATAGTTTTTATGTTATGCACTAATGTTTCCAAGTATAATTAACAATAATAATAATTTTTTAAAATATTTTTATAGTTTCTAAATTAATTAGTTAAATGAAAAAGACATTTTATATATTTTTTCTTAAACGGAAACATTTTATATAAATTAAAGATAACTATTATGATGAATGTTATAATTATTTTATATATTATATATTATATTTATATTTATATAATTAATTAATTAGTTAGTTAGGGTGGAATGTGAGTGCATTATTTGTATGAAATTTATTATTTATATCTTAGTAAAAAAATAAAAAGTTATGATATTGTATATAATAAATATAAATTGGTGTTTATTATTTGTTTTTATTAGATTATTATGTTAAGAGTATTTTTGAAAATAAATACAAATGAATTTTTATTTAAAAATTTATTCCAAACATAATTTTGTGGAATGCAATTGAATTTCTTATTTTAAATTATAGCATACCAAATATGACAAATTTATTTGAAAATGAATTCTACTTGGAATTCATCTACAAATGAATTTTAAAACCATTATTTATTTGTTTCAAACAGGTTGTAAATATATGGCAAAAGAGGCTAAAAAAATCAAGTAAATGCTGAACTTTACAAATTATAACAAATATCCTAAAATGACTTTAACCCCTCAGAAGCTCCAGAATTACCTTTTTGGTAAAAATTGTACCATAAATCTCAATTTGGTCAAAATTATATAATTAAAAAATAATTTCGTGGACCTTGCACTGCCCCTTGAGTTAGCTAACCCAAAGGAATGTTTAATCCCTCAAAATGCATCACTTTACTATGCGCATGTCGGTCTCTCTTTTCCTCCAATGCTCATTGTTTCCTTCTTCCACGTCTCTCTTTTTTCTTGTCTTTACATCAGTAAACTCATCACATCCATCTCTTTTGCTCTATTCCTATTTATGAAAAGGATTGGTTGATTATCTTATCAAATATTTTGGATTTTCTACAGGTTTGGTGCATTATTATTTATGCCCTAATTTCATCATTTGGAGCAAAGGTCCAAAAATGGAGATTGAATCCTCTGATGAGATGAGAGTTGCTTCAATTGTTTCTATAACTAATAACTCTAGTGTGTTTTGTCACCACAATCAAAGAGCAAATCTTTATACATGTTTTAGCACGTTGAATCCTGGGAGAAGGTTTATTGTTGCCTAATATGGAGGGATAGGGAAAATGATTGTAAATTCTTTAGGTGGTATGATAATAAGTATCCTACAAGGGCTATTCAAGTTATGAATGTCTTTTATGGGAGATTAGATGCTATGAAAGTTGATTTACAAAGAGCAGAGGAGCAAAAACTAAACTTGGAAATGAAACTAAAATTAATGGAGATGAAGTCACTAAAGAAAAAATCAATTGTTAAAGGACTGAATGCAAAAATGGAATTGTTATTAGCTGAGAATGCAAGATTAACAAATCGCATCAATCATCAAGCTATAAAGGATAAAACTTTTATTAAGGCAACTGTGGGCACATGTGTTGCATTGTTTGTGATAATTTGGGTTATTAACTTTTTCTTTAGGAATGAAAAATTGTTGTATTTACTACAAAATCAAATATAATGTATTTGGATTATGGAAGGAATTATTAGTCTATTCTAGAAATTGATTGTGCTATCAATTTAATTTCTTAGCATATGTTTTTTAGCTTAAATATAATGAATTTTAAATTTCAGTTTCAATCTCCCATATATCTAGTAAATATGATATATTAAGAGGCTAAATCTAGAACAAATCATTGATATATATATATTGCCAGCAAAATCTATAACAAATGATTGATATATATATATATACATACCTAGCCATGATGCATTTAAGATAGTAGAAACAGATGCCTCAAATTTAGGATATGGTGGTATATTAAAACAGATTGTAAATAATAAAGAATGCATTATTCAGTATACATCAGGACATTGGAATCCTGCACAACTAAAATATTCAACAATTAAAAAAGAAATTTTAAGTATTGTTATTTGTATAAATAAATTCCAGTCTGATTTATTAAATCAAAAGTTTTTATTAAGAATTGATTGTAAATCTGCAAAAGATGTTTTGCAGAAAGATGTTAAAAACCTTGCCTCTAAACAAATCTTTGCTAAATGACAAGCGATTTTAAGCATTTTTGATTTTGATATAGAATTTATTAAAGGTTCTTATAATAATATCCCAGACTTTCTAACCAAAGAATTCTTACAGAATAATGGGCAGAAAGAAGAATAAGGGGAAGGAAATAGTAAAGAGTGAGTCAGATTCACCTAAAGCCCTCTCAGATCATTCTGAGGATTTAAACAAACCCCTAAACACTAAACCTA